>JAJLTH010000001.1:93433-172024 GCA_030568035.1 Tetrapisispora nanseiensis | reverse complement strand
AGATATGTCTAATATTATTAAATAAACCAAATATTTTTTTCCTAGGATGTAAAAACATGGATATGTACTGAACAGATGGAAACATAATTATAATATAATAAGTTTATTACTCAAAATATATTATTATAGAATTTGCTTATAAAATTCTTCTTACTCTTCTATCCAAAAGGAGAGGAAAGTAAACTAATTATCTATTCATTATTGGGGTCATTTTTGTCAGAAAATAAGTCTATAGGAACTATAGATCTGATATTCCAAAATGAATTAGTAATGTTATTAACGTTTTAAATCAAAAAGCTTCTAGAAGCCCATGGAAGAAATTTCAGATCCAGAAATGACAAATTTCATCGGATCAAAATTCAACTTCCAAAAGACATAAATATGGGACATAATTAATGAGACATGAAGCTAAGTCTCTACCAAATTTGTATATTATAATTTGTATATCATATATAAAAGAATCAAGGAATTATATACTGTAATACTGCAACCTAACAATGTTAAACAATAACAACGACAACAACAACAACTGTAATGTTACTCCTGTTGCTACTATCAATAAGGATGACACTACTTTCCAAAACACCTTACAAATCCAATACTTGATTGTACACGTGCTTCAGAACGTGTTTTAAAACGTGTTCCAGAACATTCGGGATTCTAGGTTTGGTTTACAAAAATTTCGTAAATAAGATGAAGCGGTGGCTCAATGGTAGAGCTTTCGACTCCAATTAAACGCTGGATATATTCGGAAACGATTGCAATCGAAAGGTTGCAGGTTCAATTCCTGTCCGTTTCATTTATTTTTTTGATTTTTTGTATTAGACGTTACAGTATGAGACGAAACATTTCATAAATGCATATGTTTATATATACACTCAAACGGAAATCACTCTATAACTCTTTCAAGCTCGAGCACAGAAATAAGCCATATCTTATTCCCCCCACTCAACAGATTTCAAAATACATTGAAGTATCACACAAATATGATGCATGACAAGCAAAAACAAGCCAACTGACAGATAATTTTGAAAGAAAAAAAACAAAGAACGTATATACAACGTCAACCTATTGTCATTTTTTGACTTGCCACTACAATATTTTCTCCCCCCCAGACAGATACGAAAAATCATCTGTTTATAACTCACACCCAGACAAGACACATGCACGAAAATGAGATAATCAATCAATTTACTGAAATCTTTTTTTATTCATTGTCTTCACAGTATAGACAGGAAAACAATAAACTGAAAACATTTTATTCGAGTTACCAGCCTTCCCAAAAAAAAGCAAACGCCAAAAATAGTATTAATTAATTGTTCTTAAATTAAAATTAATTTTCGTAACTTTTTCGTATTTTTCATCAAATTCGAAGATTCGAAAAAAAAAAACAAAAAAAAAAAGAAATCTCTACGTAAGTAATTCTGTGAAATAAAAAAAAAGATAAAGAAGGCTGGTTTCATTTTTTCTTTTGTTGCAGTGAGAATACTTTCCTTTCTGCGGAAATTTCACAGTGGTAACAGTTTTAAGATTCACAGATATTTTTAGAATTTCGTGACTTTTTTAATAGAAACAGTCAGAGAGAATACATTCTGGGTTACGAAAATGATTCAGTTAGTTTTATAGAGAGGGACAGCCACATTAAATTATCTTATTTAATTATATTCATCAAATGTATGATGAATACACACACAATTCTCAAAGTAGTCTATGCTTTTTTTTTTGTTTGAATTAAAAGGAACAACAACTACTGTTCAACTAGCAACTGGATATAATCCAAAGAAAGAATAGATAGACAGTTAAAAAAAAATAATGGAAGATGTGGAGACTGAGAGACAGTTTAAAAATATTAATATCCTACTTTTGGCGATATTGCATCTTAAAATAGAACATTTTTTTCTTGTATCTATTTAATTTTCCTAAAAAGGTAGCATTAATATGCAATGCCCTTTTAATTTAAGATGGCTTGTTTCATATGAATTAATTCAATAGTGTTATTATTAATTTCATGATTAAAGGAACTGTGAATTGCATTTATATAAATAGAGACACATTATTATTCATATTAAAAAATCTCAAGGTTTGCAAGTTTTATAAATATATTTTTATTAATTTAAATAAAAACAAATATATATCCCAAGCAATTAAAAGATCATATATATATACATGATGTTTAGTAAAAGAAATTTTTTAGCTGCTTTATCTGCTCTATCTGTTGTCAACGCTCAAAGTTGTAACCCATTAGATTCTGACTGTTCTGCTAATGTCGCTCTAGGAACTAGTTTCTCAGAAGATTTCACTTCTGAATCTAAATATTTCAAGAATTCTGGTAATCCAGGTCAAATTAATTATACTACCGATGGTTTGGAAATTTCCATGACTAAAAGATTCGATAATCCTTCATTGAAATCAAATTTCTATCTAATGTACGGTAAATTTGAAATTATTACTAAGGTTGCCCCAGGTACAGGTATTGTCTCCTGTGCTTTCTTACAAAGTGACGATTTAGATGAAATTGATCTTGAATGGATCGGTAGTGACACTACCCAAGTTCAATCAAATTTCTTCTCAAAGGGTGACACCACTACTTATGACAGAGGTGGATTCCATTCCGTCTCTTCCCCACAAGATGAATACCACAATTACACTTTAGACTGGAGAATGGATAGAACTGATTTCTACATCGATGGCTCTGTTGTTAGAACTATTACCAATGACACTACTGACGGTTACCCACAATCCCCAATGGCCATTTTCATTGGTGTTTGGGCTGGTGGTGATCCAACAAACGCACCTGGTACCATTGAATGGGCTGGTGGTGAAACCGATTATTCCCAAGTTCCATTCACCATGCATGTTAAAAATATTGTTGTTACCGATTACTCTTCTGGTTCTGAATATTCTTATGGTGACAAAAGTGGTAGCTGGCAATCAATTGTCGCTAAGGATGGTACTGTTTATGGAAGGGTCAACAAAGCTGAACAAGAATTTGCTGCTCTAGTTTCTGGTTCTTCCATCTCTGAGTTAGATGCTGATGTATCTTCCATTTCCTCCTCCTCTTCCTCTTCCAGTTCCACTTCCGCCTCCTCTTCCAGTTCCACTTCCGCCTCCTCTTCCAGTTCCACTTCCTCCTCCTCTTCCATTTCTTCTACTTCTTCAGTTTCTACAACTTCTACTAGTTCTTCTGCATCTAGATCATCTACTTCTTCCGCATCTAGCTCATCCACTTTAGTGTCATCCACTACTTCTTCAAGCTCTGTCTCAAGTATTTCCACTTCCTCCGAAGTTTCATCAGAAGTTGTTGCTACTACCTCTCACAATACCACTGAAAGAACATCATCTACTAGTTCATTCCACACCTCTTTGACCACTGTTAACACAACCAGTACATCTCACACTATCAATCCAAGCACTGGTGCTGCCTTCAATATTAAGGCCACTCCATTATCTATTCTATTGACAATAATATTATCTTTATTTTAAAGCATACATGTACCTATGATATGAAATTTCAAGATAAAAACGTCAAGATAAATCAGTTAACAGGTTTTAACTAACAAGGACAAAAAGAAAACATACTTATATTGAAAACTTTCAGCATATATAATCCTCTGTAATATACACTCTAATAGCATTTTTATTTTATTAATTCGAAACAGCATGATTTATGTCATCTATTTAATTTTTATTTAATATTTTATCTCGTCTCATCTCATCTCATCGCTAGCCGGATTTTGAAATTCTAATATTGAAAAACTCAGAAAAAGAAAAAAAAACATCATTGAAATAAAAAATTTATTGAGAGATGAAACAATATAATTCTAGGTTTAAATTATGATTTTGATATACTAATAATTACCAATACATTACAGATTCAAACAGTTTTAGATTTGTAGCTAGTTTTTAATCTTTTCCTATTAATTTTGAATACAGTACTCGAGGCTATTCAATCCCAAAAGAACAACAAAGTGATCTCATCGAAAGAAATATAGCACTCTCCTCCATACACATATATTGATCAACAATGAAAGTTATAGAAGAAAGAAATGCTTTTATGTGTGACTATGAAGTTTTACAATTTCTATCCAAGTTGCAAAGACAACATCAATGGGATGAGGAAGGTCTTACTAATTTAAGCAACAACAAGAAATTCAAGAAATCAAAAAAAGTTTATTATCATCCTGAATTAGAATTTGTAACAAACCAAACACTGTCGTATTTAACATCTAATAAAAATCAACAAGAGTTGAATGATAATGAGAAAGATGAAGATAATCAAGATATGCCACTTAAGCTTTCGGCAATTAGTAAGTTCAATGATGATAAATTTTCTGAATTAGTTGCAAGTTTAAACAATTTTGACTTGTATAAAGTTGAAAAATTACAATTAGTTAACCAATTACCAAACAATTTAGTTCATTTATATTCAATAATTGAGGAATGTGATTCAAGATTCAGTGAAGAAAAAATCAATGAAATTTTAAGCATTATTCAAAAATACATATGATAACAAAAATTACAAATAAAAATAAATAATGGGAGGAGGTTACACCAGGATAACAAAGGTAGACAATACCTTTCATAACTGTATAATATTGACAATTTAGCATAATCGTAGAAAAAAAAAAACATAAAACAAGTCTGTTTTATTTTAATATTTTACCAAATTAAAAGAGTCAAGGTGCGAAATTCAATTCAATTCAATTCAATTTTAAAGCTCATGAGAAAAGTAAAAAATTTACTGATGTAGTAACAAGAATAATTCATCTCAATTTAAAGCCTTTAAATATATAAAATTCTATAATTTCAATAAAATTTCAAAACCTGATTGTATAAACAAATAATCTCTTCATTGAAAATGGATTCATAGTTACATCCAACTCTGTTTAGAGGTCAAAAAGTTCAAACTTTGAAGAGAAAATAAAACAGAACTTAATAGAGAATGTCTTTGAAACTTTTAAATTGATCTTTTAAAATAATATAACTCTAGATTTAACTCTGTCATATTTGATATGAAAGAGAGATGTCTTTAAGATGAGTGTCTTCAATTAATTTGTCGATTCCCCCCACGTGGAAATTATTGCAGCCAAAAAAAAAAAAAAACATTGTTCGAGAAAAATAAAAAAAAGGCAACTATTTAAAATGGAGTCTTCATAAATATTGATATATTTAAATATATAAATGCTATAAGAATATACTCTGGAGATGTAATTTTAATACTAAATTAAACCATTAGAAGTTATCTTATAATTCTACTGTCCTATTAAGAACGATATAAAGTTGTTCGTTTGACTATTGGTGATAGTGTGTATATAAGAAACATTATAGATATAATTTTTTTTTTTTTATCATTCTCCACTAGAGAAAGGGGTTTAAAGAAATTGTAAAAGTTAAGTGACTGTGGCATTGAATTAATATATCACCACCTTTATTCATAATTTGAGTGATAATAGCTGTATAAAATATGAAATTTGGTGAGCAATTAAATAAATCATTGATTCCTCAATATAGTTATTATTATATTTGTTATGATGATTTAAAGACTGACATTGAGGAGAATATTAAAAATGGTTGGAGTCAGGAATTAGAAACTGAATTTTTAGAATCGTTAGAGATTGAGTTGGATAAAGTTTACAGTTTTTGTAGAGTTAAACATAGTGAAATTATTAGGAGATTGAAAGATGCTCATTCACAAGTAAAACACACTATTCGTTTGATCGAATCGAATAATCCACCAACTGAATTGGATTTTAATATTTTGGAAGAAGAATTAAGTGATATTATAGCTGATGTTTATGATTTAGCCAAATTTTCAAGGTTGAATTATATTGGATTCCAAAAAATTTTGAAAAAACATGATAAAAAAACAAAATTTATCTTGAAACCCATCTTTCAAGTCAGATTGGATGCAAAACCTTTTTTCAAAGAAAATTATGACGAATTAGTGGTCAAAATATCTCAGTTGTATGATTTAGTAAGGACTAGGGGTAATCCTATTCGTGGTGACTCTGCTGCAGGTGGTAGACAACAAAATTTCGTTAGGCAAACAACTAAATATTGGGTTCACCCTGATAATATCACTGAACTGAAATTGATTATTTTAAAACATCTACCAGTCTTAGTGTTTAATGCAAACAAAGAGTTTGAAAGAGAAGACTCTGCAATCACATCTATATATTACGATAATGAAGACTTAGATCTTTATTATGGACGTTTAAGAAAAGATGAAGGTGCTGAAGCTCATCGATTAAGATGGTATGGTGGTATGTCATCAGACACAATCTTCTTGGAAAGAAAAACACATAGAGAAGATTGGACTGGAGAAAAATCTGTTAAAGCTAGATTTGCACTAAAAGAACCTCTTGTTAATGATTTCATGAAGGGTAAATATACAGCCGAACAAGCATTTGTCAAAATGTATAGAGAAGGTAAAAAATCCATAAAGGAGATAGAAAATTTAGAAGCATTGGCAATCGAAATTCAATATACAATGCTAAAGAAAAAATTAAGACCTGTTGTTAGATCATTCTACAACAGAACTGCTTTCCAATTACCTGGAGATGCTAGAGTTCGTATTTCATTAGATACAGAGTTAACTATGGTTAGAGAAGATAACTTTGATGGTGTCGATAGAACGAACGGCAACTGGAGAAGAATGGATATTGGCGTAGACTGGCCATTCAAACAAGTTAAGGCTTCTGACATTTGTAGATTTCCATATGCTGTTTTGGAAGTCAAATTACAAACTCAATTAGGCCAGGAACCTCCGGAATGGGTTCGTGAATTAGTTAGTTCGCATTTAGTTGAACCAGTTCCAAAATTCTCCAAATTTATTCATGGTGTTGCAACACTACTTAATGATAAAGTTGACCAAATACCTTTTTGGCTACCACAAATGGATGTTGATATTAGAAAACCTGTGTTATCTGATCAAATGAATATTACAAGACCTCTAAGAAATGATGCTTTTGATGATAATGATGAATTTGATTTCGATGACGAAGATGAAGAAGATGCTGCATTGGTTGCCGCTATGACTGCACCAGAAGGAAATTTAATGGATCAAGAAGAACGTGTTGGCTATGGATCTATTGATCAATATAATGGACATACAAACAATGGTGTTAATGAACAGAACAATGGGCCTCAAACAGGTACTCTTAATAATGCAAAGAGTGTTAATGCTGCTTATTATGAAAGAAATATAAACACTGCAAACAACATAATTTCTAAAAATTACTATAGAATGGCAAACTTCATTGACCATTATTTTAATGGTGATCAACTAAGCAAGATACCTGCAGGTACCGAATTCGTTACACAAATTACTGCACCACCTGGGAAGACAATTTGTGTACCAGTACGTGTCGAACCAAAGGTCTATTTTGCAACAGAGAGAACATTTTTATCATGGATATCTATTGCTATCATTTTGAGTGGTGTATCAACTGCTTTATTAACATATGGTACTCCAACCACTATGATAGCATCTCTTGGGTTCTTTTTAACATCGTTGTTTGTTATTTTCCGCACTACTTATGTATACATTACAAGAGTGATGAATATCAGGCAAAAGAAGGCAATAGATTATGAGGATAAATTTGGTCCTCCACTGGTTTGTGCATTTTTATTTTTTTCAATGGTATTCTCATTTTATTGTAATTACGTATGAGAATCTCTGTTAGGAATCCGCATCATCATTAAAAAATGAATAATTAATATTCCCATCTTTAACTTCACATTTAAAAATTTTGACAATTGACTTAAATAACATGTTTATAAAATTTATGCAATATAATGTACATACAATTGATTTTATTATGGAAATTATTTTATTTCATTATTATATAATAGTTCATGAATTCTTTGAAACATTGGATTATGATACATACATATATACTAATATATTAACCAGATATTTTTAAGCCTGTTCTTGTCCTCTGACACCGCTGACAATATCATCAACTCTTAATAATAAACATGCACTTTCAATTGCAGTTTTAATGCTTTGTTGTTTTATAACTTCTGGTTCCCAAATACCATACTCAACCATGTTGACGACTTTACCGTTATCACCGTCGATACCCATTGTGAAATTACCTTGGGCATGCTTTGCTCTTAATTGTGATAGAATTCTAATTGGGTTACCACCTGCATTCTGTATTAGAGTACGAGGGATACATTCCATAGCATCAGCAACAGCTTGGTATGGCCATTGTTGAATACCTTCTAGTTGTTTAGCTTTTTCTGATAACTTAACTGAAACTGCCATTTCAGTAGCACCACCACCTGGAGATAAAGAAGGTGATAGCATTACATTACGGGTGACAGCCATAGCGTCTTGTAGGTTACGCTCAATTTCATTTAGAATGTCTTTAGAACCACCACGTAAGATGATTGTACATGCCTTTGGATCTTCACACTTGTCTAAGAATGTGAAATACTCATCACCTATCAATTCAACCTTGAAGACACCACATTTGGTACCTACATCTGATTCCTTTAGATCTTCTACACGGTTCACAATCGTAGCACCAGTAGCACGAGCAATTCTATTATTATCAGATTTTTTTGTTCTTCTTAAAACACTACAACCACCTTTTAGTAAAAAATGTTGGGCCAAATCAGATACACCCTTTTCAGTGATGACAACATTTGGTTTAACTGCCAAAATTTGTTCACACATTAGTTGAACTTGCTCTTCTTCAATTTGTAAAATTCTATTCCAATCTTCTTCCTTTTGAATTTCGATATTAGTTTGAGATTCACCTTTCTTATATTCCAACGGACAATCTAATAAGACAATTCTTGGGTTTTCAATATAACGTGACATCTTTGGATGTACGACATCTTTATTCAACATAACACCTTTCAATACAGATGAGTCCATGACTTCACCACCTGGGATTTTTTCAACACGAACATATCTTTTTGTATCAATTTCATATTTAGGTTCACCTTCTAGAACATCGCCTAAATCAATACGAACTGTTTTAACTGCGGTTAATGATAAATCACACATTTTTTCAGACCACATATTAACATATTTCGTACCAATAGAAGCTTGGATTAATTTTTTCATAGCATCGTCATTATCAACATCAACTGGTTTACTGACATCTTTGATGATCTCCAAAGCATCAGATAAAGCTTTTTTCAAAGCTTGTATAATGATAACAGGATGAATATTCTTTTCAATTAGGTATGGGGCAGTTTGTGCTAAAATTTCACCAGCTAATATGATGACACTGGTAGTACCGTCACCGACTTCTTCATCTTGTGTACGAGACAATTCCAACATAGACTTGGCAGCAGGATGTGCAACATCGATCTCACGCAAAATAGCATGACCATCATTAGTTAAGACTAGACCACCCATAGGATCTAATAACATCTTAAGCATTGCTTTTGGACCAAGACAAGTACGTATGACATCGGAAACAGCTTTGGCAGCAGTGATATTGGAAATCTGAGCTTCACGACCGGTGGTTCTCTCTTGATTGGTATTCATAAATACCACAGGAGCTTGTACAGGAGCTTGCATCTTAAATTATAATCAATTAAAATAAAAATAATGTGTCGATGTGTGTGATCGGGAAGTTTTTCTTCTACAATTGATTTCTACGAAAAGAACCTTGGACTCACTATTTTTTAGGAAAAAAAAAATTCCTTCTTTTACGCAAGTGAAACACACAGTAAGTCAGTCTGAAGTTGGAATTATAATAAAAAAAAAGAGATTAACTTCATTCAGTTGTTGAATATGATTATAAATATATTAAAAACTATTTCAAATCCATAGAATATTTGTTTGTTACTCTACGTGTGGCAAGTTTCTATTATGTTAGAATTGAAATCTTCAACGACCAAAAAAAAAAAATTCGTCGTTTTGAAAAACGCAAAGGCAGCTCGTGTGGAATGATGGTTCTCGAATGCCTCATCAAGAGCTCATCAGTTGTGTGTAAACTATTGGAACATGTATTGGATCAATGAGCAAGTGATGATGTATGTTCGTAACCATTAATCATTGCTTATGGAATTCCAATCTTATTCAATTTGGGGCTAACTAAAACCTTTTCTCTTAGTTGTTGTCATCTGTATTGGTTTATGATTACAAATTTTAATTATATTTTATGCCCTCAAAAGTATACACCTCTTATAGATATTATATATACTTTATATACTTTATCTTTATTTTATTTAATATTATTATCGAGAAAAGAAGATGAACTATATTGGTTTGTTCCTTCAATTAGTTAAATATCTAATTCATCTTGTCCAAATGAAGGTATTTGTGATTTTTCATTAGCAGTTACATCCATGGAATCATTTGTTGGATCTTGAATTTTTTTATTTTGTTTTAGCATATTAGTTCTATGACTGTTATATTCATTATTAGCATTATATTCTGGTATTTCACCTAACTTATATGGGAATTCATTGTTTGTTGTTATCTCCAAATCTTTTTTTGTGACTGCTTTAACAATGAATTTTTTCAACGATATAAATTCATGATTACCATGGTTTTCGTTGACTTCAAATACCATCGAATGAACTAATGGTCTCAATTTAATGAACCATGATGGTAATAAGAAGTCTTGTTTTACTGTGGGACTTGTGATATCATATTCGTACTGCCCTATTTTAATATATGTATTGTCCTTCTTTAGCAATTGTCCTTGTTTATATGTTTTTGCGACTTTTTGGAATTTTTTGATCAAATCTTTACTATTAGCCAACTTCACGTATATTGAAATTTTTTTAGGTGAAGAGTTCATAATATGAACATTGTTTGTTAATCTACCATGCAAATATGATAGTCTAAATAAATAAACAGGTTCAAAGAACCTGATAGCCCACGTACAGTCCTTATTGGTGTCACATTGCCAATAGACCGAATTATTTATAGAATTTGATAATAATTCTAATGGAGTATTTTGTGGGCCATTTCTCCACGTCTTAGATGTTAAATGATTTAGTAGTCTTGTGCCCTGAGAAAATGTAGCGAAATCTAAATCATCCTCCCATTGATGCTGGTTCGTGTTATAAATTTTGTTTATCATTTTTCTTAACAATATATTTGAATATTCATCTGATAATAAATTGTTATAGTTGTAATTCATGCTTGATCCTAAATTTTTATCCAAGCTATTTATTTTCCCTTCTAACTCTTCCACTATTTCATGCCTACTCAATTGTAACTTTCTATTCAATTCTTGAATAAAATAATCTTTATCAATAAATTGAAATTCATCATTTAAAATTTCTCTGATGTAACCGTTTAAGTCTGGTGAAAATTCAAGTTGTTGAAAACCCATTGCTGTGGTGTTATTTTGAAATTCGCTTGTTGTGTTGACAGTATACAAATTACTATCCAGATTTGTGATAACATTAGAGATTATATCTTTTAAGTAATTATTAAATTCGGGTATCATTAATATCGATGTGCTATTGTTTATTATAACAGGGATCTTCTCGGGTAAATTGTCAATCAATTGCCTATTCAACGTTTCTTCAAGCATTGTTAAATTCTTCAAAGGGAATGGAGAATTCATCTTATTGTTAATATATTTTTGTTTACGTTGATTTTCGCTAATTTTATTAATTTTGGTGTTTAATAGCTCTAATTGTGACTGAACGTCGGAAATATTCTTTGGTAATATTGCTTTAATTTTTTTTTCAAATTGATTTATAACAATTTTTATTGTCTTTTCAAAATCATTTTGAAATTTATCATTCTGTTTATTAACCATATTGTATATATGATTAATTTGTTTTTGGATGTTCCCGTTTGGTATATCGTTGACTAGGTTTGTACTGTCCCCTATAATCACTCTGCCTAATAAAGTCGAGAATAAGATAAATAGAATCATCAGATAAATAAATTTGTTAATAGGAAATTTGGATGTAAATGGTTTAGTTGTGTTACTGGATGTATAGTCATAAGATTCTTCATTCCCGAAATGTTCAGCGTCATCACTATCATAGTACGAATAGTCATCATCATCATCATCTCCTTCTTCGATAAAACTTTCATTTGCCTCATCACTAGACAATTCATCATCTTCAGAATTCTTCAAATCATCCAACCAATCGTCATCATCATCGCCATCACCTTCAACCGACATAAAATGACTGTCATACGACCGATCCTCCAACAATTTATTCTTGAAATTATTATATGCAGTATCATTATTGTCGTCCACTAGACTATCATGTAAAATCATTCCTCGATTGATTGCAGTGGCATCACCTTTTGAATACTCTTCTCCAATCCTGTCGGTATCTTTACTAAAATTACTCCTGCTCATCTTTTCTATCAACAGATCCCTATACTCTGACAGCGAGTCATTTAACTTCACACGACTATCCTCATCAACCTTGCCGTTGCCATTACCATTGCCATTTTTCAGCTTACCTGTCATTACAATCTCTCTTATAAAATGAGATCAACAAAAAATAAACAAATCCAAAAACACCAAAAAAAAAACGTCACCAACAGGAGAAACCTTCCAGTTCTTGCCAGCTTTGCCCTGTTTCCCTCAAAACAAATTAAATAAAATCCAAACACTTCAATTTATATAGAATATGGATCAAAACCAGAAACGAACCACATTTATATCATCAGTTAACAAACATCTCATTTCAAAATGTGTGATAACTTAATTCCTTTATTAAAGGGTTCAGGTGGTTTCGTGTTTCTTCTTACTGTTAAAGACATCGTTTTTTTAGTATATCGTATACAGTGATCACCATTATACAATGAACAATATTTTTTTTTTTTTAATTTTGGGAGCCTTTCGAATATTCGAAAACTGTTAAAAGAAGATAATGATAAATCAATATTTAAGACAAATTGATGAATTTGATGAGAACTTTTTTTCAATTGAACTTCTTGTAATGTTAAATTGGGGGTCACCATTGAGTTGAGAATATCGGGATATATTTCTTATTTTGTTCTAATTAGGATAAAAGGGTGAAAAATAAATTCAAAAAAAAACAGAACATTTTAAATATGTTGAGTGCTAGTGCCAAACAATATGGTTGTACGAATGTGACTTTTGTACTACAACAGAGACTCATGTCAGGAAGAAGGATTGCTTATCCCTCTTATCCCTTCAATAGACTACAAAGACAAGATCCAAAGAGTCATGATACAAATTTGAAATCTGCCATGAGACAATTTTTGGGTCCTAGAAATTATAAAGGTGAATACGTTATGAATAAGTATTTTGCTGTTCCTAATAACCATGTCCCAAACTATATCAAGCCTGATTTGGAGAGGGGACACTCTTTACAGAATTCGAGAAAGGAGACGTTAAGAACTAGACATGATGGTAGTTATGAAGTTCACCCTGAGCTATTGAACTTATCTGAGAGGATCTATTCAGATAGAAAGGTTCAACCTTTCCCAAGTAATAGACATTGTAAGACTAATTTCATTATTGATGATGAATTAAAAGATACCATTTATGATGAAATCAAAAACTTGGGTACCACGACTCAACAAATCTCACAAAAGTATGGTTTAAAGATTCCAAGAATCGAAGCTATTGTGAAATTAAAGGATATAGAACTAACATGGTTGAAACATAATAAAGTCAATGAGGATACAAAAATCATGGCGAACACGTTATTCAAAATGTTCCCTGTATTCCAACCAAATACTAAGTACGATTTAGAGAATAGTGATGATAGAGTCAAATTAGTCAGTAGAAGAGAAAATTTAAGTGAAATTCCAGTACCACAGAAGGCTTTAAATTCGAGATTTATCACGATCTCAGAGTCCGAACCTTTCGGTCCAATTGACGCAGCTAACGTATTAGAATTAGAACCAGCCATCACTACATTAGAGAAACTATCTACAGAAGGTGAACATTCAAGTGGTCATAAATTAGTAAAGAAAACTAAAGTCATATATGCTGAATTGTTAGAAGGTGAAAAATCACAATTTAAAATAAAAAATGCTAAAGTAGGCAAAGTAGGTTTCCGTTATGGTGCAGGTAATCGTGATAATAAGAAAGATCGTAAAATTGATTTCGATGCAGAAGGTAGAATGATTTATGTCTAAATTGCATTTACAATAAAAAATCTTTTGTGAAGGACAAATTAATTCCAAATAGAAAACAACAACAACAACAACAACAACAACAACAACAACAACAACAACAACAACAACAACAACAACAACAAGATATATAAAACTTACAAAAATTCATTGTATAAAAACCCTGACATAGCATATTCTTTATATCCAATTTAAAATACATGTAAATACAATATATATTAATAAAAAATTAATAAAAACGAATATATTGCCATATCCAGAGCCATATTCATTAATGGAATACTATATATTATCCTTAAATGAACAGTTTTCATATATATCTACAACATTTTTTTTGATTTGGGTCAAAATTCACCATTGAAAGGTCTTCCCTTCCACCAAAAATTGAAATTTTAAAGCCTTCGTTGAAATCTCAAAATTTTATTAAAAGGGGGAAATTTAGAAATTAATTTTATATAAATAATTAAGATAATCAAGAACTATATTTTTTGTTAAAATAAGTTCAATTTATTGTCAACTGTTTTTATATACTTTAAAGGTTTATTGTGTATTTATTTGTGGTCACCTTTATTTTTCAATTGTTTATAATATAATTTCATCACAGTTATTAATAGAAACGTATACAAGATTACACAAGTGTAAATAGGGAAATAGGTGGAAAAAAAAAAAACACAAGAAGTTAAACCATCTACTTTAAATTTTAGGATCTATTAGTGAAGTACAAATCTTTAAAAAGATCCTAATCAAATAATTTTGCTGTGTGAATCTGTTTTTTTGAACTTTAATTCAAGTGAATAATGAGTGAACCAAATGTTCCTTTTAAGGTTGTATCTCAATTTCCTTATAAATCTGAATTCGAAGATGATTTAAATTTTGAGAAAGATCAACAAATTACTATTACTTCTGTTGAAGATGAAGAGTGGTATTATGGTGAATATACTGACTCTGATGGTCAATCGCATGAAGGTATATTTCCGAAGACATTTGTCACTGTAGTAAATGAACCAGTCAAAGAAGTAGTAACAACGATTGCTGCTGAAGAAAGTGAAAATGAAGACAATTTTAAAGATGCCGATGAAGAACATCTACTTCCAGAAATTACTTCTATTGAAACCCCTGTCAGTGAAACTGTGGAGAAAGTTGTTGAGAAAGTTGCTGATGTCACTCAAACAAATAAATTGAAGAATAGAATGTCAATGTTTGCGCAAACAGAATCAGATCATGTTCCGCTACCTTCCCAACAAGAATTCAAAGACACTGCTGCAACTTCTGTTAAGAAGATTGTCATGGCTGAACCACCAAAGTTTTATACACCACCTTCTATCACTGATGACTCTAAGAAACCTGCAGCTGTCGATAATCCAGCAACTAACGAAGTACCAGAACCGGTTAATAGGGCTGAGGTAGAAGGTACACACAGCCAAGAACAGAATGAAGAAGAAAACGTTCCTAAAATGTCATTAAAAGAAAGAATCGCAATGCTACAAGAACAACAGAGAATCGAAGCTGAGAAACAAGCTGAATTGTTGAAAAAAAAATTAGCTAAAAAACAAGCTGAAATAGATGCTGAAGCTTCAGAATTAGCTGCTGCCACTTTAGAAGGCAATCAAGAGGTTGAAATGTCTGAGGTTAGTAAGATACCAAGCATTCCAGCTGTCATTAGTGATGAAGTTCAAACACAAGAACAACAACTAGAAGTTGAAGTAACAGATAACTCTATTCCAGCCGTACCCCAATCTCTGCCAACATTAGAAAATGTTATTAGCAAAAGCAGCGTTTCTGGACTAGAACATGCCATTTCAAACGATCAAGTTGAACAGCAAGAACAGAATATTATTGCAGAAAATGAGGAAGGAAATGAAGAAGAGGAGGAGGAAGAGGAGGAAGAAGAAGATTCAGAAGAAAGTCGTCGTCTGGCTTTAAGGGAAAGGATGGCAAGAATAGCTACCGCTGGTAGATATGGTGCCCCTGTAGCTTTCAATCCATTTGGTATACCTATGCCATCTGCAGCAGAATCAACTCAGAAGAAAAAGAAATCTAAAGAAACAAAAGAGGCTGAAGAAATCCCTACCCCAGTACCAGTGATGCCTTTTGCAAACCCAGATGCCCTTCAAGCCTTAAGCAGAAAGAATACTGCAAATGAAATGACAATTACTGGTGATGAAGATGACACCAAAGAAAAGCAAAATGCAGTGGTTAATGATTCTGATATTAAAGTTGAAGAGAAAATTTCATTGGACCCAAAGTTAAATACTTCAGCAGTTCCAGATGTGCCAGACAATACATCAGATATCAATTTTAAAGAAGGTAATGAAATGAATCAACAAACATTGCATGCGGAACAAAGTAATGTAGATGATCCCCATGCAGTTAACGACGATGATTTGAAAAAAATTGATGATTTAGAATTTATAATGACCAAAGGACCAATAAATGAGACGGTCAAAGATTCTAAAGTTCCAGAAACTAGCAGGACTCCATTAAGTGCCCCAGCACCTCCAATTCCATCGCACACTACTGTTCCGCAAATACCACCGGTACCACAGTCATCAGTTGAACATCCAAAACCAAGTGCAGTTCATACAAGAGCCCCTCCACCAGTACCACAAACGCCAGCTCAGCCACCAATACCAAATGCACCAGATTCAAGGGCACCTCCCCCTCCTCCGCATGTTCCTGTTCCAATTCCATCAACAAATGCTCCGCCACCACCGCCACCTCAGCCGTTAATGCCAACTGCTCCAGATTTGGGAGCCCCTCCTATACCTCCTCATGTTCCTAATCCAGTTTCAGAGATGGGAGGATCTGGAGCTCCACCTCCACCACTTCCTGTCCATGCTCCAGATGCTCACACTAATATCAAATCAGATACTGAAGCAAGAGCACCACCTCCACCTCCACCTCCACCTTCAGTTCCAACAGCCCCAGAAGCAAGGGCACCACCTCCTCCACCGGTTTCTATGCCGCCAACGGAATTACTACCTGATAGCCCACATGGAAATAGTAAAAAGGACATGCCAATTAGGAGAACCACGACAGGTAATTTAGATGCTGAGTGTCAAATGACGATAAATTTCAAAAATGACGAAACATGGTGGTTAGAGAAATCAAACCCAACACATTTATTTAACTCAAAAATAAATTATCTAATGGAAACTGAAGAAAAAATTTTAACTAAGAGACTAAATCAGAAAGCAATTGTCCGTGACTTCTACTTTTTATATGAGAATTATTCACAATTGCTTGTATCAGTCTCGTACTTCGAATCCGATGCCAAGAATACTGTTACTTGTAGTCAGAAATTTTTTGAAGCACCTAATAACACTAGCATACTGATAGAATTTGGTAACAAGTATGGTTCTGATGTAGTTAAAAAGGCACATGCTCTTGTTGGCTCGGCTTCAAAAGGAGACTTCGTCAATTCTTTAATATCTTCACTGAAATCATCTATTATTCAACAAATTGGCAGTAGAACATTTGGAGTTCCAGTTTTTAGTTATAAAGCTGGCTCCACCATTGATAACGAGGGGTTGAAATCAATAATGCCTGGTGATGTAGTAGTTATAAGAAAGGCCAAATTTGAATCCCATAAAAAATTAAGTATGGGATCTAAGGATATTTTGATAGGTATGGATTCTGTTCCATATAGTGCAATTGTAACTGACTTTGACTTCACCAAAAATAAGCTAAGGGTTATTGAAGATCAAGAAGGTAAAATTGTACAAAACAGTTACAAATTACATAATATGAAAAGTGGTAAACTGAAGATCTTCAGATTAGTTAGCAGGGATTATGTTGGATGGTAAACATCTTATCTAATGTGCATTATTAGGTAATATCGTTGTATGTTTGATATGTACTAATATTTTTACGACTTATATATTAAGAAATAGACAAACTTATTTTTTACTAATTTTGATAGATTTAACTATTCAATAGTCTAATATATATACATACATATATATATGTATGTATGTATTTAATGGATCATTTACAAGCAATATTGCTTAATTAATTATTCATTACCCAATTTGGGATGCATGTCATAAATTCAATATCACTTTCCATATTTGAATAATACCAGGCATGAAGGTATAATTCCAATTCAAGTAAAGTTGGATCGTTTAATAATTTAGTGTCACAATCGTTACAAGTTTTATCATCTTGATAATTATAAGCATTTTTCTTTTGGAGAAAATCTTCTTGAATAAATTGGTCGAATATATTGGACAATTCATCTCTGGGTATGTTTTCCCACTTAGGATATTCAATCAAAAATCTGGAGCGACTAGGATATTTTGTATTCTCTAAATTGTAAAATGGGTCATTCACAATTGGATAGCCCATTCTTGCTAAATGTATTCTTATTTGATGTGTTCTCCCTGTCAAAGGCTTACATAAAACTATACTCTGATCAATATCTGGAAAATAAGTTACTGGATAAAAGTTAGTAATTGCATCTCTAGATGGCGAAAATGCATTTGCTGACCCTTTCTTTATTTCAATAGTGTATATCGGAGAATTCTCTGAAATGCATTTAGACAAAATAAGTGATTGAATGTCATAATTGCTAGGTTTATTATTTGTCTCAGAGTAAGGAAATTTTCCTTGAACCCTAGCAAAATAATATTTATCCATTTTTCTATAATTAATCTTTTTTTGTATCACACTTGCTGTCTGTTGGTTTTTGGCAAATATCAGAACACCAGATGTGATCTTATCAATTCTGTAACATGGTAAAACGTTTCTCTTATGATCTTTGAATATTTCTGTCAATGTATTTTTGAAATATTGTCCCGTAGGATGGACAGGAATACCACATGGTTTATCAATTACGAATAAATTTGCATCTTCGAATATTACATTAATGCCAGCAACCCTCCTATCTATATCTAAACTTTCAACAACTTCTTGACACCATTGTCTAACTGGAGGTTCATGTTTATGAAATCTAGTTTCAATTATATCTTTATTTTGTATTTTATTGCACAGAACTTCATCTGGATCTAATATTTTGCCATCTCTTATTAGGCTAAAATATCCCTTCAAGATCTGATTCAAATAAAATTCTTCATTATAATTTTTGAATTCTTTGACAAGTACATCTAAAAGTGTACGGCCTAACCATCTCCCTTTAGCAAATGAATTCCTAGTACTGTAGTAAGGTTTAATTTTTCTTAAGCCATTGGTATAAAATACTTCAATTGACATCTACTCCTTTTAAATATAAGATTATAGAAGTTAGTAACTTTTACAACTGTGAATTACATTAGAAATTTAAATATCATACATTTATTTTTATTTATTAGACTTTTGAACTCTTCATTATTCTATCTCTTGATTATCGCAAATTTTATAATCTTACTTAAATATGCGAAATACAGATACAACCTTACAGGTACATAAAATTTGAAGTAACTAAATAGTATCTTATTTTAAAAAAACCATTGCACTGGACTTACCATAAATATCATATAATAATAAGTATTTTGGTTACAACAAGTTAATATGAATAAAAGATATCCATATGCAAAATCTTGTTAAAATAGGTCGACGCTCATTAGGAAAGCTGGCCATCGACTATTCTTATATCAAGCAAGATAATGCTAGATATTATAGAATTGTAACTCCCAAAACTAAAGCCATATCTATTGAGAAATCAAATAATTTACTTTACCATGAAACTGATTTAGAATTGCCTTTGGAATATAGAGATACTAAATATGTTGATAGTATAATTGGCTATAACCCAATTAACTCAGCTGCCGGAAAACTTCGAGGTATCCCTTCAGTAATCAATAGAATACGATATCAGGAGAAGCTTTTTTCAAAAGAAGCAACTGTTTATTCATGTAAATATTTCAATTTATTGTATTATCCAACTGATCATTTCATGTCCCTGTTCAGGAAAACAAAACCTGCTATAAGCGTTATACCTCTGATGAAGCAACCATTCAATGGTGAGATTGTACCTGATAAATTTCGACATAGTAAGACAATGATAGATAATTTCTATGAGCAATTTGGAAAAAGATTCCAAGCAATCCTCAAAAAATACCCTTCAGTTATTCCAAAGGATTCAGCAGTTCTTCGAAGAAAAGTTCAATTATTGACCAGACGAGCATTTATCGAAGAATGGTGTAAATTAAACGGAGATAAAGCTGTCCAAGAACTGATTGAACTTGATTGTAGTCAACAACATAATGATGTTGGTCACAAATGGAAGTTCGTTGACGATGAAGGAAATACTTTACTTGGGGTTGCTAAGGATGGATTTTATTGTTATCAACTGTTTCAAGTTCCAAAGCCCGAAGATATTGAAACGTTCAGAACCGAAATTAAAACCAGCATTGGCATTGTATCTAACCTGAGACGAACAAAGATTCACAAAAATTCTCACAAAACCGATTGGGTAATAAAGGAGAACAATAGAATACATATTAATAAAATAAATCAACTTCTTCAACAAGACGAATTGCCCCTGCTAATGAGGAAGAATTGAGAACTTAGACAAGGACAACATATTCAATCGTCAATGTATACTTTAAGGATATATCTATGTATGTGTATATTTTATGTATAAATTATTCTTTTAGAGAGAGCAAAACCTTAATTAAATTTTGGTTAATGAGATTATGAAATTTATTTCAATTATTTTTTCAATTATTTATTTTTGAATTCAAATACTATAACCAGATAGTAATTATGAACATTCTATATCTCAAACTCTGTTTGAATAGTCCTTTAAAATACCAGCCATATGCGTATTTGTGATCTTGCTTCTTCTTTGCTTCTTTCTCTTAACCTCGACCCTTGTAGTCTGTCTCTTAACGGTGGCTGGATCAACACTGGCAGGTTTCAAACCTAGATCTTGTAATTTTCTTGGTAATTCTGAAAATTGAGGAAGTTGTACATTTCCCCACATTTTCACGAATTCTTCATCAATATTATTTAACAAACCACCATTGTTGTACCATACATATCTTGGCGTTCTATCCTTCTTTGTTCTTAATACCAATATTTTACTTTCTTCTTCTAATTCATTAATAGCGTCATCACATCCTGGCCATCCATCTTTAAGTTCTCTACAAGAAATACCTTTGAAAGTTACTTGTGATCTTAACAAATTCATTAATTCCTGTGCAGAATGTACATCATAAGTTGAAATATATTTGTAACTATTAGTTTTATCATCAAATTGAATTTTTTCCAATTTTTTCAATAATTCCACTATTTTATCTTTTTTCGTAATAGATAGATAATCACAAAGTTCGTTTAATAATACAGGTTGACCCTTTTTCTGGATATATTCGGTAGCCCAAAGTAACTTGGAAGAATCATGACTTCTAGAAATATCAGATTGACTTGACTGCAAAGCGGCTGCAGCCAAGGATCCGGGTCTTACTTTTTTAGAAGGTGAGTCTTCATCATCCACAATACCATCCATAAATTCGTTTGAAATGGGAGATGTGACACTCTCTTTTAATAAATCAGAACCATTTGGTTTCTCTAATTTTATATTATTATTTGACACATCGTCCTCGATAGGGATTGGTGTCTGTTCTTGTTCATGTTTAACATCATTCAATACAATTACATCGTCATCTTTTTTTTGATCATCCAGATTAATTATCTGTTTTTTTCCAGGGTTAGCATTATCACCCAAATGAGAGCCAGTTCTCTTTAGAGGCAATTTAACATCATCTTCATCTACATCATCGATGACAACGGGTTGTTCTTGTTGTTTAACTAAATTCGATGAGGATTTCACTTTATTTTTAAAAGCATTCAAATTTGCCAATAATGGATCCTTCTCACCACTCATTCTCAAATGTATATAGTATTTAATATGTATACTTCACCCACTTTTTTTTTCACTGATCTTAACAAGAACAAATAAAATGACAACAAATATTAAAAGTTATAATATATATATATATATATATATACTTATGTACATTAATATAAGAATCACTATTTTAATTTCTTAACCCTCAAATTTTATTATTTATATAATTATTATTGCTTTATATGCATTAAATTATTATTATAATTTTCAACAACCGCTTCCATTCTCTAAAAGAGTTGAAATCATAAAAACTTTCAATGCTCTCAACAGACTGAAAAATTTTTCACTCTCTTTTATATTCTACTTTATATATATTAGTAAAGTAATGTTTCAGTTCTAAATTGTGTTGATATATATATACATATATATATATATATATTTATATATAAATGTATTAATATATTGTTTGTACTTTTTAATTATTATCATAAACTAAAAAAGATAACCACCGACTTTATCATGGAGATTAGAGACAGTTAATCTAATGAAAGCTGTTTTGTTTTCTTTAAAATGGTTTTCTCTTGTCATATTCTTTTCTCTAATTAAGGATTTGATACTTTTTTTGTATTGATTTCTTTTTTATGATATGATATAAGTCTAAGATTAAATTCAATAATAAGATTTTTCTTAAGAGAAATCTTATTTATCCAGCTTTAAAACCATCGCTGTTAGAGGTTACTTCTGTTTATTCAGTTAAGCGATCCATGAAATAGTGATGACCTAGGGTTTGGAACATTCATACTTTTAGATGTATCTTTTTTTTGTAAATATTATAAATTGTTCTATATGTTTAGTTAACTAGATTGGCTTTTAATGATATTCTTACCTCGTAAAGAGGTCATTATCGGAGTCTCATTTTGAAAGTATATCTTGAATCTATAATAATTCAAGGAATCTCCCTCTCTGAACGTCTCTATATGCTTGTAATTTTTTTTTAAAAACATTCTAACATATTAGTAAAACATGGGCATCGCAAAAAAACATTGTCATTACATAACGTTAATGAAATGATTGTAAAATGGGAACTCTTATGAAAATAATTTAAGACATAGAAACAAAATATTTATTAATTCGTAACTTTAATTTAGTACCAAATAGATAAACTTGATTTGTGGAGGGTTTAAGATCAAGAATCAATCAAGAAAAGATGAAGTTTCAAAATGATGCTGAGGAGCAATGCTTCAATAAAGTAGTTCAAAATTTGCCATCTCTTATAGAAAAAAAATGTAATGGTTACGACGAGCTTTGGGGTTATAAATTGAATCATGAGGATACTGATGTTGAAGCAATTGAATTTTATGATGAAAAGATTGCTCATGCTTTAATTTATAAAATTTGTAAAGGCTATCAATTCGATTACAATACTACAACTCAAGTTTTGGTTGATATTTTAAATTGGAGAAATAAATTCAATCCTCTAAGCGCAGCCTTTAAGGAATCTCATAATGAGGTTTTACAGTCTGTTGGTATCTTAACTTCTTACCCAAATGATGAACCTAATAAAAAGATCATCACTTGGAACTTATATGGTAAAATTGTGAAAGAAAAGAAATTATTCGAAGATGCCGATGCTTTCATTCGTTATAGAATTGGTTTAATGGAAAGAGGTCTTAAGTTACTAGATTTTACCGATGAGTCGAACTCTTATATGACACAAGTTCATGACTATAAAGGTGTTTCTGTATTTAAAATGGACCCTCAAATTAAGAATTGTACTAAAAAAACTATTGAAATCTTTCAAAAATACTATCCAGAATTATTATTTGCAAAATATTTTGTCAATGTTCCAGGCATTTTTGGATGGGTTTACGATTTCGTTAAGACATTTATTAATGAAGAAACTAGAAAGAAATTTGTTGTATTAAGTGACGGTAAAAAATTAGGTAAATATATCAAGAGTTGTCCAAGTGAAAAGTATGGTGGTTCTGATAAGAAATCTCTAGAAGAGGAAAATGTTGAAACACCAAGACCAACCCCATATGGATTGTATTTGTTGGAAAAACAAGCTGCCGTTGATATCGATTAGACTGACTTTGCTAATGATAAGAAACATAGCAAGTATTTCGTTTGACAATTTTTAATAACTTGAATTCTTTATAGAGTCATACTTCCATTTTTAATATATAATAATAAATTATAAAGAAACAAAATAATTAGAACGAAGATTACATGATAAATATCAATATTACTTTTGGTTCAGGATACCTCACTTCTTAAATATTTCTATTTTCTTTTCTTCTTTCCATATTAATAATAGAATTGGAATGTTGTCGACTAAACTTATAACCTCAAAATGATGCCTCTCAAAAAATATTGTTTATAAATAATATATGGTTGTTATAAATATACAAATACCTAAATATATTTAGTGATTCAAAAATACATTAATGTTGAAAAAAAATATAACGGTGTTTAATGAAACATGAATCACCTTGAACAAAATAAAAGATTAAAATCCAGAATCAAAACATCTAGTCATAATGCTTCTGGTCATAGCGATACTATTAATAATAATATACCTAATAAACAAGAAATGGAGAGGATGCTGCCAGTAGAATCACCTGGATTTCCTTCAAATGATCTAACAAGACCTAGGTTTCGCTGGTCGAATAATTTGGAAATTATTGACATCGACAATGAGGATAGAAATGAGAGAAATGGTGATGGTGTGCCCATTACATTTATACTAACAAGTATAATTCCAATACCTTCTAACACGTCACAAAATGATGGTGCACAGGAAGAGGAACAACAGTCTGGTGAGCATAACAACCATAGTGACAATCACATTATTGAAGGCGGTAGAGACAGTTTAGAAAACGGAATCGATTAGTTTATATTTAACATCATATATTTTTTAGAAATTAAATATTTTTTAGAAATTAAATATTTTTATGCTCAAATAAATATGGATAATTAAATATTAATGATAATTTGTTTATATTATTATTTAAATAAGATTAATTATTATATGGTATTAAATTACTTATTATGGAATGGTTCTCCCGTAATGAAAGGATGCATTAAAGCTTCTTGAGGCGTAAACCTTTCGAAAGAGTTTTGGTTTAGTAGACCGTGTAAGAAATGTACCAAACATTCTCTGTCTCTTAATTCAGCTTCCAATAGTGAAGGTTGCGACTGAATATTTCTTGGAATTCTATAATGTCTTATGATATCTTCTAACTTATCATATTTAAAATATCTTTTACTTGGTTTTTCATCTGCATTATACTCTAGATTGAATTCATTTACAGTTTTCAATCTGAAGTTATTGACTTGGGTTGTTGGCGAGTTTGGATTATCATCAGTAGCAATTGTTGTTACATCATTGATAAAATATTTACTAGTATTCTTCCCCTTCAGCATCATCCAAGTTGGTGGATATCCCAATGTGTTGATAATTCTGGTTAATTGATTAAATTCGGACGCACCTGGGAAGATTGGGATACCTAAAAACAACTCTGCTACAATACAACCTAGTGACCACATATCAATGCTAGAAGAATATGGCAAACCTAGCATAATTTCTGGAGCTCTATAAAAACGTGATTGGATGTATGTATAAAGTGTTCTTGTTTCTTCACAGGAAGAACCAAAATCGATAATTTTAATGTCTGGTTTATCTGGTGAAACTAAAGATATATTTTCCGGTTTTAAATCACAATGAACTAATTTATTCATTTTTAAAATTGTCAGTGAGTCTAGTAGTTGTTTTGTTAAGATTTTGATTAATCTTATATTTAATCCATGGAATTGATTTTGTTTTAATAGTTCATAAAGGTTATTACTCAATAATTCAAATACTAGACATAAATGGTTTTTATGAATGAAAGTATCAAATAATCTTAAGAAATGATGTTTATTTTCAGGATCGATTTTTTTGTTTATTAATTCTAAATATCTTACTTCTGAAATACTTTGGTTCACGTATTCAGATTTTGATTTGATTACTTTGATGGCTACGATCTCCTTTGTTGTAATATTTTGACATTTTACAACCTGGCCAAAAGTACCTTGCCCCAATACATCTAGGACCAAGTATTTTGTGTTTTTAATTTCATTATTGCTCTCACCTCCTAAAATACTATTAACATAAAGGATCAAATCACTGTTAGCATTATCGTAACCATTGTTATATGCAGGTTCTGAAGGTTTTGTTAGTACTCTTTTTGGGTTTTTGGAAGAATTGTATTGGAAATCTGGTGAACATAAAGAGTACGTCGTCACTAACCCTGAAGTTAGTGCATGTAAAGGTGAAATTTTTTGCGAATGGATCGAAGCACGTCTTGTGTCGTCATTCAACAAATTTAAAGTGGGTCTAAGGTTTGATTTTGTTTGTACATCAAACATTGTTGGTATTTCGTGAACTTGGTCATTTTTCGAGATTGAGAATTTTCTATTTGCTTTGATGGTAGAATTTGGATTATAATTGAATGGGTCATTGAATATAGGATATGCACTCTGTCTTCTTTTGAAATGGAATGCCGAGTTTAAATTTTGAGAAGATTTAATACCATTACCACCTGGTTGTTGTTGTTGTTGTTGCTGTTGTTGTTGTTTTGTATTATAATTAATTGTAGCAACACTTTGTCTTCTCTGCAGATCGTTTGGATCAATAAAACCTTTGACTCTACTATTTCTGTATACATTTTTCTGCAAAGAAGCGTTGTTAAGTTGTTGTTGAGTCAAGAAATGCTGCTGTCCCTGACCTTGTGCTTGTTGTTGATTCAATTGTTGTTGAGGGTACCTTAATGAATTGGTAGAGACGTGATTATAGTTATAAGTTGCAATTGACCCTCTTCTTGTAGTATCGTAATTTGTCAGATAACTATTATTGTAGTTCCCATCACTGATGATATTTTTATTTTGGAAAGGATTTGTATTTGCTGTTCTTGAAGGAGGAGTGATAATAATACTTGATTTTCTTCTCTTCATATTTGTACTGTTCATATTATTCTGCGGTAAATCCAAATAGTTGTTGTTCCATTGAACAGATTGTGCATCCTGAGAATCATTATGATCCAAATATTTTGGGTTCCAGAACCCATTCTGAGATTGCTGTTGCTGAGAATGCTGATCGTTGTCAATATCCATGGTAGAGAGGAGGGGTGGACGTGTGTGGCGGCTAGGGACAGTGAACCCGGTTTTTAAAGATAAAAAATCTTCAACGAGAATGAACGGGATGAAAGTATGTGAAGGATGCCAATGCACAGTGCAGAATGCTTAATGATGTATGTGAATACGCCAATGATTAACAGATTTGTAAGTTATCTGAAATATATTATATATATATATTAAATATTAAATCAAATTATATAATGCTATAACAAATTTCTTATTATTGGAGTAAGCTTATAAATATTGTATTCTTTCTTATTCCTGTTGAGAGTTTATTTGCGTGCGAGCAAATAAACTCTCACCAGCGGTTTTGAAAATAAAATCGTACCACCCATACACCACACACAGCGAGAGCGCCCATTCGGCAGATCGTGGTTCTATCACGTGATACCACCCATACACCACAATCGCCTGACGGGTTATTTCCGGTGGAGACGCGAGCGGGGTTTTTTTTGTTCTTTTTTGTTTTTTTTTTTTTGGCTACCCGTCTCCCGCCTTTCCTCCGTTCACCCGCGTGGTGAATCTCTCTCTCAGTGCGGTTACTAAAAAATGGGATATGGCGACAGAACGACAGAGCGACAAAACGACAAAACCGCTGTTAAGAGACGCTGGTGGGTGTGGTAAAACAAGTACCACACACCCACACACCACATATTAGACTATGGGGGGAGGAAGACAACGCACTGCATTCCAAGGTTCGATTTTAAGGATGCAGAGGATTGGAGAAGCGGGGGGTTAACTTCGATTCAGTCACGTGGAAGGCACGTGCTCATTGTTTCATTTTCATATTTTGTCTCTTGGTAGTTTTGTCAAAATTTATCGCCGTCGGAGATAACAGAGGGTCACATGATCATCTGAGAGGAAGAGAATTGGAATAGTATTATTAGTGTGGTGTATGTGTGGCAGCACGTGATAGAAAAAAAAGAGAAGGAAAGGCGAAATGTCCGTGTAATATCCGTTTGGGGTATTTTCTTCTATCTCTTGGAAAAGTTAACTTAAATAAGCCACACTCTTGTCTACAAAAAAGAGTGTTTACAACGATATATATATGCTTATATATATACACATACATACATATATGTATATATGTGAGTGTACCCACACAAAAACTTAAGAGTCAAGCAAGGGCAGGTCACAATGAACAGGATCTTTGGAAGTAACAATAAAAAAAATCAAGAAAAATTGCAAAATGAGACAAATAGGTCAATGCAACAAGCCCAAGACAATCTAAGTAAAAGACAGTCACAGTTAGATACCGAGATTTTACAATTAAATTATGAACTCACTAATTTGAACACCAAGATTAAAAATTCTAAAAATGAACTCACTAAAACCACTTTGAGGTCAAAAGCTGTTAAGATATTGAATAAGAGGAAGAATTTAGAAAAAATGAAGGATTCCTTAGATTCACAAAATTGGAATCTACAACAAGCACAATTGACTAATGATAATTTAACAAACACAATGGTCACGATTAATGCATTGAAGCAAACAAAGAAAATATTACAATTAAACTACAATAAGATTAATATTGATGAATTGGAAACTTTACAAGATGATTTGAATGATATTATGGAACAGAATAACGAATTACAAGATATTTTATCGCAACAAAACGGTATATCAAATGATTTTAATGCAGATGATATAGATGATTTGGAATTGGAGGCAGAGTTAGAAGCATTGGAAGATATAGATACAAAGGATTTGATAAATGATACATTATACGAAAATGAGAACCAAAATACAATACCATCGTATTTAAATACACAATTAAATGTTCCAACATTTATTGATGACGATGAAAATATTAAAAATGAATTATCAGAGACAAAAAATTTAGAGAATGCTTGATTGATATTTCAAATGTATCCTAAATTAAAAAATAACAACACAAAGTTAAAATAACAATTTATGTAATTTGAAACATTGTTAGTAAAAATAAAGAATAAACCAAATATTTTTACTTATTTTAATATAACATTTAAATAACTTTAAACTAATATTCTAAATATCATCAACATTTACATTTCGAGTTTAATTCAATTTAAAATGAGTCTTAATTCAATGTCAAATGAATAAAGCTTTTATTCTCCGAAATCTGTTAATTTTTCTTTTTTCTTTTCACCTGTAGAAAGTTTAAAAAAAAAAAAAAATATTGATGAGGATTTTAGATAATTTACAAGTTAAGAAGTTTTATATTATATCAATCAAATAAGAATATATAAATAAGTTAAAAGAAACATTTCAGGTTATCAAGGAATCAGTTATTTGTATTATTGAAGGTTTTTAAGAATCTATTTAAATCACAATAGTATTAAATTTTAGGACTAAGATAATAAATTCTAATACGTCGGAAAAGACTAATAATTTAAGATAATATTAAAAATGAAGGTCGTACCTATCGTTTGGAATGCACAAAATATATCTGAAATATCAGGTTCGATATCTATTGCTTGTTGGGTTATCGTATTTGTTCCACAACTTTATGAAAATTTTAAAAGACAATCTGCAGACGGTTTGTCGTTATTATTCGTGGTGCTGTGGTTAGCTGGAGATGTGTTTAATTTACTGGGGTCAATGTTACAACATTTACTGCCAACAATGATCATTCTTGCTGCTTATTATACTATTGCCGATATTTTACTATTATTACAGTGTCTTTGGTACGGAACTGAAGTAGAAGAAAATTTGAATTTAATAAATTTCTCCCCAGCAAATCCAATGAACGAAAATGTTTTGCAAGATGTATTTAATGAACACCAACCTTTATTAGTTTCACATGATGCTGGAAATAATGTGGATGAAGTTATGAGGTCAGAAACTAATAATGTAAGCTATCAACAAAATCAATATAATTCCATAAATGAAACAAATGAATCTCAGGAAGAAGGACTAAAGAAGGAAAAAGAAAATTTAATAAGTGATACACTAATTGTGGTCTCAGTTATATTGGGTGGCTTCTTAACATGGTATGTTCAATATTGTTCAAAATATAGTTATAACGATGGGAATGGTGGTGATGTTGAAAAACCCGAATTAGAATTAAATTTATTAGCCCAATTTTTTGGTTACTTAAGTGCAATTCTCTATTTAGGTTCAAGAGTTCCACAAATTTTGCTGAATTATCAAAGAAAATCATGTGAAGGTGTTTCATTTCTATTTTTTCTGTTTGCATGTTTAGGTAATACTACATTCATTGTGTCAGTTTTATCTATTTCATTAGACCCATTCTACATTGTAGTGAACTTATCTTGGTTATGTGGAAGTTTTGGTACATTGGCAATGGATTTAATAATATTTATCCAATTTTTCTATTACAAGAAAAGTAAGATAGTTAAAAAAAGGATCAATAATAACAATGACGCTATTGATGTTTAACTGGCCTAATCAGTGTCATCACATTAAATTGAACTATTTATTACCAAAAAAACAATATTTATAAACATAATTTCATTCATTTTATATCTATATAATTAATTCCAAATGCATTTTTTAAAAAACATTAATTGAATATAACTCTGCCATTCAAATTCAAATCATGGAAGACTTTGACCTTCTAGAACGATCGATGATAACTTCGGAGAAATAAAATTCCCTATCATAAAACATATGATTATGCCAAAATGGATCTGAAAATTCCACTTGGAATAACTGTTGAAACATTTCTTCGTCAATAAAATTATTAATATCCAAATCACTAAACCCCTGTTGCTCAAAAGAGATGGATGTCAAACTAGTTATCATATTAGTAAAAGATTTAGGCTCAACAGTGTATAATGAGTTATCATTTTTGAATAATTCTTTCTTATCTCTTAATGAAGACATTGGAGTTGCGGGTGCCGATTGGTAGTATGAAATAGTTAAGAGTGGTCTATCTGATTTCAAAGCGATTAAACTATTTTTCTCTAATTCTCTGAAAATTGTAATAGAGGGGTTGCTTAGGGCTTCATCTTGTTCAAATTTCCCATCTAAAAATTCATCATCATCAGTAAAACCAAAACTACCATAAGGTGATGAATTACTTTTCTTCATTAAAAAATATAACTCATCTGCAACATGATTTTTCATCATTTTAGAATTATCATATATTTTATTCAAAACTTTGGAATAAGGAGAAATGTCAACTTCTAAAGCACTACTGTTAATATCTTTGACTTCGAAATACTTTAATAGTTGTTGTAATAAATACGTGTAAAAAAATAAACCCACGTTCCATTTCATATTATCGCTTGTGAATAATTCGAGATTTTCCCCAACAATATGCGTATGTGTGACTTGAAATAAATGAATTAACTGCAGTACATTGTCATTAGCTCTATCTCCACTATGCTCCACGATATAAAATAAAATAACATATACACCCGTTAGGAAGTAATATACTATTTCATCATTGACATAAGGTTGATAGTCAAAAGTTTGAAATAATTCCATCATTTTTATACTATGTTGAAGGGAATCATTTCTGAACAAATCATAAATTGCAACAATATCATAATTAGATTTTAAAAGTTCTTCTTGGTTATTTATCAAGAAAGAAGTACCTAACAAACCTATGATTACTCTCAGATAGTAATAATGGAAATGGCACCCTAGAACACGAAAGCATGCTACTTCAAAATAGAGAGCAGGATTGCCATCAAAAGTTTGAACATATAATGTAGATAAACATTGTTTGTATGTTTTGGTACTTACACAAGGATGTAAATTATCTTCCCATTCTATTAAAGAAGAACGAAAGCTCAATATTTTTTCCAAATTTTCTTCGAAGCTTTTATTGACAAAACTATCGGCTGAGAAACATTCAATAGATATGTTAGTTTCTATTTCTGTTAAAACTGTGGCAAAATATGAAATGAACAAAGGCACATATTCTGAGTATCTGATGATAAAATTCAATGCATCTTGTAAATTATCCATCTTCGAAATTTCTTCTATATCCCTTTGAGAACCTTTAAAATATATTAAATCCTTTATGACCTCTAAGTAAGTCCTTTCGGCAACAATCTGTACGTCACTTGGTCTCATGATAACAGGTTTATTTAACATTAATGCAAATGATTTATCTTTTGAATAACAACGCCACAGAATTGCTCTAGATCTCATAACGTCATCTAAAGGTAAATTCTCATAATAACTATTTCTGTGTAGTCCCATTTTCATAACATATCTGATAGCGGTTTCTAAAACAGCCAATGCTATCTCGATATTAACATTTGTTTGTAAATAACTACTTAATAATAACAACGCTTGTAAAGTTTTAATACCTTCATTTAATATTGTCACCTTATTGTAGTAATACATTGAATTCAAAAGACAGTTACTTTCAATTACTTTGAGTTCTTTCTTATTTGGGTTGAATTTATCTTTTCTTAAATAATAATCACTGGTTTTCATCATTTGCGTGATTGAAGCACCAGAGCATATGCAAACATTTAATAACAGTAATTCGGAATATGAAAGAGTATGTCTACCAATATCTGAGTCATAATATTTATCTGCGATTGCCAAACATTCATCCAAACCAATTATACTTGTTATATGAGACAATGCAGTTGCTCTGAAATTTTCCAATAATCTTTTAGCTTGCTCTTTTGAAGGTAATGGGTTTAAGCAAGATTTATTATTTACAGTGATCGGGGAACTAAAATCCATTAACTTTTTAGATTGTAATATGTACCATTTTAATGATACTGATAACATATCTTTTATTGGTTTAATTAATTCTTGAGCTTTAGTTTCACTAATTTTTTTACCTCTGGAAAGCGTATAAATCATCCACATTAATTTCTGAGTTGTTAATAAAGAGGTGGTGTATACTTTTGTGCTTCTGATTATATTCGGCTCATTATTCGATAATTCAAAAGTGTCCTGTTTTTTAAAATATGGCATTTCATAAGTTGATTTTTGAAGTTCTCTATTTTTCTCATCAAGATTTCTGTTATCAAGTTTTTTATTTTCATTTTGTTCAGTTAATTTTATTATTAAATCTTCCAATTTTCCAATATGCTCTGACAAAATAGAAACTTTCATATCAAGCCTTTCAATTTTGGTGCTATTTGATTTTGAAATTGAATCTGGAGAGTTTTGTGAAATTGGAGATACTTCATCTATCTTTGGATTTTTCTTAACTTTGGTATAAGAATTCTGTTCAGATTTCGATAAACTCCTCTGCAATAAATTGGCAGCAGCAATGGCATCGTTCTGCTCCCAGTTCTTAAAAGTACATTCCGCATTATACTTAATACAATTAGAACATTTGTTCATCTTTGGGTCTTTCTTTTCATCACATTTAATCTTTCTCTTTCTGCAATGATCACAAGCTCTAGAGACTCTTTTCTTTGCACCTCTTGGATTTGTATAAGATTTTGAAATTGATTTCTTTAATGTGATGGCATCATTCTTCTTAAAGTTGTACGATGATATCAATTCTCTACGGTCCTCTGGCATAGAATATGAATCATTTTGAAGAGAATTCTGACTTAATTGCTGACTTTTCATGTGGTAATGTTGTTGTTGTGATAGTAATTGTTGATGTTGAAATGGTTTTTCATGATCGTTATTAGAATTTGACAGATAAGCCAATTGTTTTTCCTTTACATCTGACAAATTCTGACCATTGATTTGATAATTAGATGCATTATTTGATTTGTTATCAACTTGGTAGTATTGTTGTTGTCTATAATTTTGATTTGGTAATACTGTTACTTGTTGATTTTGCTGGTTCGCTAAATTTGCTGTTGAATATTGAGTATAGCTTTGTGATACAGAAGTTGACATATTAGTATGTTTCATATTTGAATTTGAGCCAATTGTCTTTGGGGTTAACAAACCATTGTTTGAAGTTGAAGGTAGTTGCACATTGGTGTAAACATGTTGTTTTGCTTGGTTACCATTTGAAGAATTTGGAATGTAGTTAATAGAATCATCCGTATATGCATTCGATGGTTGATTATAACTACTCGATTCTAATTTTATTGCAATTTGACCATTAGGATTCATATTACCAGGCATTTGATTATTTTGAGACTTTCTATAAAAATCCATTTTTTAAAGAAAACAAAAATAAACAATATTAATTACAGAATAGAGAGAAAGGGAGAAGAAAAAAAAAGGATTAAAAATTGAAGTATTCTTAATTGTTGTAATATTAAAAGAATTTTTGTTCTTTTAATAAATATGCTAAAATGATTATTGTTTTCGTCTTTTTTTATTTTATTGTTCCACTAATTACCCAAATTGTTTCTTATATAACTCCTTAGATTTAATTTTCACAGACGAACAAAAAAAAAATTAAATGAATTCCACTGTTTGCCCTTTTCTATATATATATGTGTGTGTGTGTGTGTGTGTGTGTGTGTGTGTGTGTTTTAATTGATGATAATTGTTAAAATATATATACATTTGCAGTTTTATATTATTATCAAACAAAAAAAAAGCAAATTATATAATATATATATATATATTATTCATTTTTTCATGATAATACTGATGTATTTCCATAAAACTCACCATGCTGAATAAAGAATGTAATATATTAAAAATTTGTCTATTGAATGAAATGTATAAAATTTATATGTGGATTACTAATTTACTGTCAAGGAACAAATTAATAGACTCTTTGAAGTAAGAAATTACTGTATCAAACGCTCAATAATATAATTTAATGAATAAATAAAATTTGTATTTCGGAGGAAACAGGTAGAAAAGTAAGTAGAGAAGAACTTTTTCAGATTTTACTTTTTTTATTTCTTGAGATAACCTTAATTCTCATAAGAAAAAAAATAGAGAACAAATATAAATTATGTGCTTAATACGAAGTCTACTGTGCATTTATTTTACGAAATTTATTTTCAACGAAAAGACGTAAAAAAAAAAAAGAAAGAATAGGACACAGACACAAACGCACGCTAACACACAGAAAATTTTTTCATTCTTTTAAATAAGCAGTGTTCGGTAAAAAAGGAAAGGAGAACAAAGGGATTGGGACAGCAAGATAGATATATAATTTGAATTGTACAATTTTTAATGTACACTTTGCGGTGAAGACGCGAGCTTTTCTTTTCTTTTTATTATTTCTTTTTATCATTTCTTTTTATTATTTCTTTTTATTTTTTTTTTCTTAATATACAATTGCACATACAATTAGGTTATTTGATGTGTGTATGGAATTAAGTTTTTGTACATTATTTTTAATGAAAACAATAATAAATGTGATTTGTTGCTCTAATACAGTAGAGCTGGTACAACATAATTACCAAATGAAACCTTGAAAACACTGCGATACGTTGTGGGTATGTTATTTGTTATAGGTTCTCTTTCTCTCTCTTGTCAGAATTATCACTTTAAATATCATCGTAGAAATATGTTCCCAGTCTATATTCTGTAGGCATGCTTGTTTGTTATTCCTTAATTCATTCGTTAATTTGTTCATTTCGCGGAATAATAGACAAGCGTAATGATTTCTATTTAGTAAAAAATTGAAGACAAAAAAAAAAAAAATATAAAATCGAAGGTCATGCTATGTTATCTCTTTCAGATTCGCAACATTTTTAGTGACAGGAGCAAAATAAGCACTTGTGCATAAATCTGTTGTGGAAAATGAAAAGAAGATAAAAATAATCATCACTGCAAGTATGTTCTTCCTCTTTTTCATTATATGTGTTTTGTTCTGTTTTGTTCTGCTCTGTTTTCTATGCCAAGCGGGTATTTATTTGAATATTTACAACTATTGTACTAGTGTAGAAGAAATCACAGGGTAATTGTCATTTTGTCTACAAGCTCTACTCTACTCTGCCTATTATTGGTTTGTATGACATTTTGTTACTCTAGATTTGGACATTTTCTTGTAGTGAAACACGGTAAGCCATGTTTTTCTTTTTTTTCATTTCAACTCGAAATGAAAAAAAAAAAAATTAATATCGGATTGTCATTGGCAGAGATGTTCGGATAAACAACAAACGCAAAAATATAATAACATGAAAAAATAAATTCATTCTAGTTTGAGTTATCAATCTCTGTTGTAAAACTTAAGTATTAATTATTTCAATGTGCATACATCCTACCGAACAAATTGGGATACAAAGAAAATAATGCATTATTGAAAAAGGACAATTGGGATGGAAGATTGTACTTGTCGATAAGATACGAAATCTCACCAACTCGGCAATATGGTAGAAAGAAAAGAGAAAAAAGTGAAAGTGGAAAAAAGGACATGTACAACGAATTCCATGCTTATGAATAAAGTGGCAGGTTTTTTGTTTTTTGTTTTTCCTTCTGTTTTACTTCATGTCACTGCTTCTTGATCTTCTTTGTTTTATATTTTCTTTTAATTTTATGTTATATTATTATATATAAGTCCTATTTTATTGTTTTAAAACTTGTTGTTATTTGCCTATCTTGTTAACATATTGTTTAAAAATTCATTTGATAAAAGACAATTGCTAAAAGACTTTTAAACAAAACTCGAGATTAAAAATCATTATCAATATTAACATCAATAATATATATATATATATATATACATATCTCAGCTGGTATTATTTGGATGTTACGGTGTGTGTCTTTCTGAATTCGATTTTATGAATGGATCTAAATACTATCGAGATGGTTCAATATTGTCAATTTATTGTATGTTCTTTTTTCTATATAATACAAGCTTTCAAATGTTTATATATTTTTTAAGTTATGCCAGTAAGATGCATCTAATATTATACGTAGCTTTATGTATTTTATAGTATCCTGGTAATGTCATTCTTGGCGGTAGTTTCATCTTCTTTCCTTCTCGTTTCTTTTTTTAACCATCTCTTCATATTTTTGTGGATCTTAGCAACGAGATCTCTTACTTTCTTCTGTCCTGGCATCTGTTGGTGTCTTTACTTTTTTACTTTTTCAGGAATTGGAAAAAGAAAAATGAAAAAAAAAAATTTTGAAGAAAAATAATTTTTATTTTTTTTTTTTACCGGAATACGAATTTATCTGTGTATGTTTTTCTCTCTAAGTATATTTTGTTTGTGCGTGCCTCCCCCACCCACCCATCCCGCCAACCCTCATTCTACCGTTTTAAGAATGATGCTGATGGTAATTTAAAGTTGAATATCAAAATTTATACATACTATAAAGTTAAAAGAATATAAATCATAGAAATCCAATATAAGATGATTAAATCTATAGTTGTATAAAAGCTATTTTAATATTTTTTGTTTTTACTGGCTATATCATGTAACATTTTTAAATGTTGTACTTTGCTTTTTTTTATTGGATATTTCATTATTCAAATACATATGCACACATATATAATAATATTATATATGTATATAATTACAGGATTGATTTTTATTTTTAATTAGTTTTTAACTGTTTTTGAAATTTCAAATTTAACGTTGTTAATATTAGTTCGATTTCAAAAAAGCTATTGTATACAGAAGCGTCTCTGTAATCTGTTCTTTTTTATTAATAATATTCGTTAAAATATATTCGTTAAAATTTCAGTTTATCTCATTTTTTTTATGATCAGGATCATTAAGTGACATTTCATTTGTTTACATCTCTTTATATTTTCTTTTTGTTTATTCTAAGTTTTATTCTGTTTTCGGAGATGTATTTTCATATGTCTGCTCAAATTGCTTTTGATACTAAAAGCTTTCCCACAATTTTCCCATTCACATTTAAATGGTTTATCCTTTGTGTGAACAAGCATATGTGCATGCAAAGAATAAGATCTTGTCGTCACTCTGTTACATATTGGGCATTGGTGGACAGCACGCTTTTTTCTTTTCTTTTTGCCTTTTTTTATATCTGATGGGAAACTATTAACCATTACATTTCTCTTAATAGGATTCTCATTATTATTTGATTCATTTATATCAGTTTTACTATTAAGAGAAATATTATTATGGTCATTGTTTTCAACATTGGCAGTTTCTTCTTTTTTCAAATAAATATCATTTTCAATAACCTTGCCATTTTGAAATGTTTCTAAATTATTCTTATCAGAATATTCTTGTTCATCTTTAATATTATACTGAGAATTATTAAGCAATGCAGTCTCGACTTCGGTTTTATTTTTTTTTGAATTTTCAACATTTTCACTATTATAAAATCCGGTATTATTTTCTTTATAATATGGTAAATTTGCGAAATTTTTTTGACCGTTTTGGTCACCATCTGCATTATTAGGTGTGATTGGATTATATGTTGGAATTAACGGATTATTATAATTATGATATAATGTCATATTATTATTTGGTATCAATAAATGATTTGAATTAGTAGCATCCATATGGTGTAATGGCATCCTATATTTATCTGAAGGCATGTCCTCTTTATAGTGATCCATTTGGTTATATGCAAGATTACATTGATTAATATTACAACACCTATAGTTTTGAATATAACTCTGATTACCGAAACCATGTGGTTGAGCGGGATGTGAGTATTCTGTGTAAGCAATTGGTGAACGATTAGGCAACCTATTATAATTTACTCCATATGCATTCTTATCCATCGGAGCGTTATTCCATGAATTATCATGTGGAAGGCTTTCTTTAGGATGTCGTAACTTACGATTATTTATATTTATTGCTAAATTTGACGGATTATTCTGACTTTGATAATAAAGTTCATTTTGTGGAGTAAACTCTCGTTGATAAAGTCCTAAGTTGTGACTATTGTATAAATGTGGCGTACTTGCAGGATCGCTTGCTGAAATCGGAGTAATACTATTACTTGGTGTTACTGCAAACTCACTAAAATTTAAACTAGATAATGGCGGCAGAGATATGTTCTTATTATTTGTATTTATAACTTTTGTGACATTATTCTGTTGATTCATAGGACTATTGTTAACATTGCTAATGTTAAGAATCGATGGACGCTGCCTGAGTGTATCATCTACTTTTGAATGTTGATTCGTGCTTACAGAAGTAAGTACTTTATTTTGACCTTCATTATGCTTATTATTTAGATCCCCATAATTCTTATCCGTAGAGGAATTGCTATTGTTTAAATCATTGACCTCTTGCATTATCTAAATATTGGATTGATGTTGTGTTCTGTACGACTGTATCTTAATATCTTATTTTTAATATAAAATGTAACTTTTGGCTTTTGAATTAAATTATCTCTTGTTAGAAATCACACAATTATAAATGATATATGTTATTTTATTATCCTCAATAATAACAAAATAAATGCACTTATATTCTAAAAATCAAATGCCTCTCAAATTTCTAAACTTGCTATTAATATATATTTTTCAGTTTATTAAATTTATTTTATGGTATAATTTGTATTGTAAGACACTTTGTAAAATATATTTTTATTGGATTAGTGTGTTAAGTATCTGATATGAGGAAAAAATATGATTTCAAGAACCTCAAATAACACATTTAATATTCATCTGAATGATAACTTCCAACTTTAAATTAATTAACTATTTTTCTCGTTGGTTCGATTAATTCTGCCTCTTTCAAATAGAAAAAAAAATCTTTATATTATTGTATTGATTCTTTGCTGAACTCTCAAGAAATAACAAAATAAAAGTTTTTTGCTATTGACGAAAGTTACATTTCCCAGAGTAAGTTTATTTTCTGTCATGTAAGAAGGATAAATTTTATTAAGAAAAAAGTTCAAAATTATTTCCATGGTATTTAAATATATAGATTCGGATATTAGGTTGATATTTATATTATTAAAATAATTTATATTATTTTTTGTTTTAATTAATTTTAATTTTTTTCGTCATAATTTTTACTTCTTTGTGTGTGTAATTTTTCTATGCAAATAATCTTTTCTTGACATTTCATTATTAGTTAATATACCAAAATGAAACTACAGTGATATATTAACTAAATGGTACCACTTAAGAAACTACAACAAATATTTCATATACAATAGATATCTGCAAATGTGCATATAAATATAAGTACATCAGCATAAAGGAAAAATGCTGTACAGTAATTCGGAGAAATCTCCGTAGAAAAGATATTCATTAGGAAAGAGATATACAATAATAGCGTTATATATGTGTTAATATCATTGTTGCGCTCAGAAAACTCTGTACGCGTAATATTATATAATATAAAAAATGGATAATATAAAATTATTTCATGATCTTTTTTTTTTTTTTTTTATTATTTATAAAAAAACAATAATTATAACTAATAATTATATTAAGTCTGTTTGTGACCAGCTTAATCAAAATGAATAAATCAAACCTAATGTTTGTTTTATATTCATGTTGGCTGTTAGATATATATTTATTCTTCCTTGCTACAGTATAGTAATAAACAAGAGAGAGAAAATATAACTGTAGCAAGGGAAGGGAATGAATCACGATTACCATATTGGAACATTAAGATGAGAGAGAGAGATAAAAAAAAAAAAAAATTAAAAAAAAAGAATTAAAAATCTCAAGAAATGTGTGGATAGTAAAACATAAAAACAATATTTTCTATGGTATATCCTGTTTTCTTAAATACTCACATAAATCATGATACATCTATAATTGTTTTATTATTTTTATCACATAAAAATATATGTGAATACATACATATATGGATATCTATCGTTATCTTGAATACTTGGTATTCCTCTTGTCCCTCTCTAGGTTTAGTATATTGTTACATGTTAGGTCCGAAATAGTAGTTATGGATAATATTATTTATTCAATAATATTTCCCTAGTTTAATAATTTAGATGAAATAATTAACAAAAAACAATAGTTAGATATTACAAAATATATAATATTTACTAAAATGGTAATGTTTATATTTATATTTATAATTTTCGAACAGAAAGCATCGGGCAATGTTTCAAAATTAAATTAACATACGCACGTATATGAACAGATTTTACAAGTATGTATGTGTGTTAATGGTTTAATGTATTGATTGTTTCAGTATTTCTTCAGCAAATCAAAGGCATATTTTGTACTACTTAATATCTCACATGAACAACAAAAGTTTTCTTGTTGGCATTTTTTTTTTTTCTGTTTTTAAGTATTCTCGAACCGAAAAAATATTTCGTGAAAAAGAAGTTGGAACCCAATATAAATATATTATGATATCATCGTACAAATATTAATATATCGAAAAAAAAATTAATTTCATTTCATTTCACTTATAATGTACACAAAAATATGTGAAAGAAGAAAAAAAGAAATAGTTTCAATGCAGGAAATTCTCGAGTTTTATAAACGGAAACTGCAAGAGTTCTTTATTAGAATAATAAAGCACCTACTTACTAAACTGTAAATGAAAGATAAAAAAAGAAATTCATTTGAGATATTTTTTAGGAAAGTATTCCGATCGGAGTTAAATTCAAAATCTAAAATTAGTCAACTGAAGGTATCATTAACGCATAAGAATTAGCATAATTAATTAAAATAAGATCTAGATATACTATATTTTGAAGAGTTTGTGTGTATCTTCAAATCTCTTTGTATTATTTGCTAACTTTATTTTCCCCATTAACTATTACGAAATCAATTTAATGTAAAACTATTGGTATTTTTAAAAATAATTATGTAAAGAACGATTCTGTGTCGGGCCCCTCATTTTCTTGTCTCATATATATTGTCTATTTATTTGCACAATTGGCATTCGATGATATCAGTAAAATGAGAAGGTAACCTTTTTTTGCCACACAAGATTTCGAAATTATACAAATACATTAACGCCCTCACTCTCTATATGGCAATAAATTAAAGAAGGAAAGAAGAAAAAAAGAAAAAAAATCCTATTAGTAAAATAGATGAGTAGAAAACATTGATTATTTAAAAACAAAAAACATTAGAGTGGGTGATTTGATTAGTAGTAACAAAATTAATTAGTACATTTTTTACCATGATGGACTTTAAATTATTGTTAATTTAGCAGTATATAGCAAAGATAAAAAGTGTATCTATCTATATACTGAAACAAAATAAAGTTCGTTTTGTTTTTCTCGTTAAATGGTTTTATTGATTTCCTTATATTATATTGTTTTAAATTATAATCCACCAATAAAATACAGTAAGTTCACCCATGATTTAAAGTATATTAGAACCCTATTCTATATGGGTGCATATTAGTTGTTTATTTGTTATTGTTAAAATTTTAGAATTACATTGATTCGTTTTCCAGTTATTTGTAACAATTAAGTGTTTATAAATATTTATTTAGTTTATATCTTCGGAATTATATAATGCCGACGATTGTTAAGAATAAATGCAAGTGTGGCGCGAGGCGTCTACAGCACATTTCCATTCTTTAAATGCAAAGAAAAAAGTTTCTTTAAAAAAATTTCTTCATTAATTTATAAACACTTTTCTCTGTCTGTTCAATTTTCCTCACCGTCTTTCTGAGAGTAATTGCTTGTTGGCATTTTAATGTAACTTGAACTCAGATATTTGTGTACGAAAAAAAAACGTTATTCGCTTTCGGACGAATTTGTAAAAAAAAATTATGTTATAGATTCCTCAGAGATCTAAGTACAAATAGAATATTACCAAATAGTTATTTTTTTTTTAAAAAAAAAAAAGTGCAAAAATAAAACGAAGAAGGAAAGTTCAAAAGAAGAAAAACGTAGGTAAGTGATATATTTTTCGAACTTCTTTTCTGATGAATTCCTTTTTTAAAATTCTTGATTAATTTAGATGAATACCGATTAGGCGCTCAAAAAATTTGTGACAGTCGTATTTGTTTCTTAGTTAATTACTCAGTGATGTATATATTGCAGTACTATTTATTTTAATTTTGTTTTATTAAACTTTATGTTTTGGATAGTTTTGCTATGCACAGTTTTAGAAATAAAAAATTACCTTCAAGATGATATTATTTTTGAGTTATTATTTTGATTTCTCAGATCTCTTAGATTATTTTTTTCTTCACGTCTTTAATCTGATAAACAGAAAATTTGGTAATATTGAACAATATGTAATTTTGAAACCTTGTGAAATGAAATTTGATTTTATCATTTTAAGACGTCTGTATTCAATCATCGATGATATAACACATGGATCTACTAAATGTCATTAGCTTGTTTATTAAATTTCTTTCAAAAACATCTTGTAGGTTTATTTTGAAATTAAACAGCCTTTATTTGGAACCATTATCTTTTGAACAATACTCAAATTGTTTTATATTTGTTGTTGAGATAGTTTAATATTTTGTTACATTATGTGAAAAAACGCCTCTAAAAGGAATTTGGTGGGTGACAAAAAAAGCATATTGAAAAATATTTGAAAAAATAACAACTGATAACCTAATTAGTAAAACATATTGTATTAATGGTGATTTTGTAATTTATTAAGAAAACTGTATAAGATCCAATGGCATGTTCGCAAAAAAGTATGCTAGACATTTTTATTGAAAAGTTTTAGTTTGTTTATTGTATGTCATCTTAGAGTCTTTTTAGGTTATAATTCTTTAATTATATAGGCTATATAATAATAATAAACAAGATAACCGAATATTCAACCATTTCATGAATTGTCATGTTTGTCAAATTGACGCCTTTTATATCATTTCATTTTGTCATGATCATAAACACTCAACTGTCGAGGGTTGTGTTAATTGATTTATAAATAGGTTGACCTTGTTTAATTATATAAATTCCCTAAGCCTAGTTAAATTATAATCTGCTTTTTGTTACAATATAAAATTCCAGTAGGAAATATTATTGCTCTTTATTCCTACAACATCCTCAATCATCTAAAACATCTTTTGTTTTCAATAATTTTAAACAACACACTGGAAAAGAACAAAGGTAAAAAAAAATTCGACAACTGCAGGATTCGAACCTGCGCGGGCAAAGCCCAAAAGATTTCTAATCTTTCGCCTTAACCACTCGGCCAAGTTGCCATAAAATATACGAGAATTATTGTAATATGGATTACAATTTCAGATGGTCAGAGAATATAACTTTGGATATCAGAATATAATAAGTAATTATTATTATAATAGTTGTATATGTTCAGATGGGAAACACAGAGCAGATTCGGATCTTTATATATTATTTGTTAACTGATTAAAGCTTAATCTTTTTCTATCTATATACTATAAATATAAATACTATAATACAATGAACTAATTTCAGATTTCTAATTCAAACAAACAGTCACTATTTATACGATTTGGTTTATTCTTTGATCATGATCTTATGTATTCCATAATTTCATGATTGCTCTATGTTGGAAATATATGTATATCAACAAGATGTTGATAGTTAATACAAATTAATTAATAAGTGCATAATATGAACTCAAAATGTCTACTAAAGTTTTTTTGATAGATCGCAAACTAACAGGACACAATACAAGAGAGAAATCTCGAAGTGACAAAATAAATAAAGTGTTCGAAGCTTTTGATTTCGAACCTCATCATAAAACTTTGAGGTGTATAAAAGGAAGGATATTTTCAGACTTTGAGGATTTTTTGAATCTGTAATATAAATTTTGTTTATATTATGTTTCAATATATAGAAACCAAGGAATTATATTATTGTAATACTACGCTAGATCATTATGAATCAATCAATCACTAACATCAAGAATACTGTTAATCCAATTGCCACAGTTAATCAGGATAACGATATTATCCAAGATAACAATTCTTTACAACACTCTAGACTCTCTAAGGGTCCTGCGATACACATTCTCATGTCTCATATTCTCATTCATAATTTCTTTATTAAGTAATTTTCGGAAGTATTTGTCAGATGTCATTCCGGAATGTTTCGAATTACTTGTTGGATTTCCTTTTTGAGATCTTATATTACAACAAAATTGGGTCCAATAGAATTAAAGGCTAAAAAATGTGGCTCTTACCATTTTATCAATGTTCCTACCGACTCCTTAATATGTGAAAAGTAATGTTCTGTTATACCTCTGTAGCACAAGGGTACTTCAACGACAACGTTAAATTCTTTGACGTGTTCAATTATAAAAAAGGTATATAAAGACCCCATTAATGATTGGATAATTGGTATTGATTAGAAATATCTGTTAATTTCCAAGATTAAAAAAATATTAATAACTAAAAGTCACCGTTTATATTTATAGTTCTAAATAATTTAAATCTGGTTTTGCTGAAAATTAGGATACTAAAGTATAAATCTACGTTAGAATATATTTCCTTGATAAGATATATAAATCACAAAAGATGAGTAAGGTTTCTTGTTCCAAACAAGATATTTCGTGTTTTTCTCCTTACAACAAATGAAACGTGTCCCATTAGTTGCATAAGATTTTAATAGATAATTAGCATTGTGAATATAATAAGTTAATTAGTATTGTGATTATAATAAGTTAATTGGATCATACATCTGACAGAGAAGATGCTTGGGCGATATCCAAATAAATTATTTATAATATAAATGCCTCAAATATGGGTATGTGTTTATTTAATATCTTTCCCTCTTGCTTCAAAATATCAAGTGGATTAATATCAATTTCTGATATTAAGTGTAAGATATACAAATATAAATAATAAAACTATTAGCATTTTACAAGCTGCAAGAATATATTCATAAGTTTTTTACTTAGTGGCGATTGGTCATTATTCCTTTGAAAACCCATTTTCTTCCAAAATTCAATTCAATATACAATACTTTATATTAAATAACTTTCCTTAATATCGAAAATCCTGTTTTTTTTTCTTACTTACTTATTCATTTAAATGTAAAAAAACTCATTAGAGTGCCCATAATAATTTAATAAAATTCCTATGTAGTATATATACTCCAAAGTATATCAAAATATTTTAGAAACTTTGGAATATCTGTTGTTGAGTTCTTATAAATCTTGATTTTAACTAGTTAACATCATTACTGTTATTCGCAAGCTTATCAACGTATGCTGATATAACAGAACTAACCTCTACCATAGTCTCCGTTTTACAATAATACTGAGTAAAACTAAGTTGAAGGAATAAAAAAACTTCAAAAATAATCTAATTCTCAAAATTGAAAATACGTAATTTAATGCACATATATGTATAAAGTTAAATAAATATAAATTTACACATCTGGTTACTTGCCAGTTGCTTAGTTGCTATCAATTAATTGAGAGAAACCGGATTTGTTTGGATCGACAAATTCTGGTTTTAATTGTAAGTTCCCATCGAATTGACCATCGTTTTGTCTTCTGTAATTGATTGGTTTTTCATTTTCAATATTATCAACCCATTTATGCATTCTTTCAATAGTTTTCTTGTAATCTTCATCAGAGAATTTATTTGTACCAAAAGTTAAAAATGGTGGTAATACACTAAAACCTGGATAGAACAAAATATTATGATTGATTGGGAATAAAATGTCATCAATTGGACCACCAATACCGTTATTGCTGTGATATTCTTTCTTACCACCAATGTTAACCATCAAACAGGCTTTCTTACCAACAAAGTTACCATGACCGAAACGTTCGAAGGATCCATAGGCTAAACCTAATGAGTAAACTCTCTCAACCCAACCTTTTAAAATAGCTGGCATACTATACCACCATATTGGGAATTGGAGGATTAATAAATCACACCATTTCAATTTTGCTTGTTCTGCCATGACATCATCAGTCAATTGGTTAGCAGCGTAAGCAGCACCAGAAGCAGCTGGAACTTCTAATCTCTCACCTTTCTTATGGTTCTTGAAATCATCTTCGTCAATGGTAGCTTTCCATTTCATTTTGTATAAATCACTAACTTTGACTTCATGACCATTCTTTTCGAAACGTTTAACTGTTTCGGCAACTAAAGAGTGACTTAGGGAACGGGAATCTGGTTGAGCAGTAACGATAAGGACCTTCATTTTAACTAATGTTTTTTTATAAAAATATATTTTTGAATATTACCAGGATAGGTATGGATATTTCTGGGGTTTTTTTTTATAACATATGTTTAACAGATTGAAATTATTTCTGAAGTTTATTCAATAATCCTACATTCAAAAAAGTGTTCCTTATATAGTCAATATTTTTCTGACCATCCCATCCTTTAATCAGCTATTTTATTCAAAACACATTTTAGATAAATGAAAAATAAAGATTGCAAACGAAATAACCTATGTGATAGATTAATAAAAACATTATTAATGAGAATGTTTATAGAGAATTAATCATCGCTTATGCTTACATAATATTGATTTCTTTTTTCATTTTTCATTACATTTCATATTTCCATACACTGAATTAGCAATTAAACGGTAACAGAAATTCAGTGGAAATAATTTTTTTTAAAATTTTTTAAATGTTTTCAACAGGAGAGATGTGATCGTTTTAGTAACAACAGCGTTTGTGAGTTTTCCTGGTACGAAGTTTTAAGATTCAGTTTTTTCGGAAACCAAAGATAATTAATAATTAATAATTAGATAATTAATAATTAATAATTAATGCATACCTAGATCATTCCGCTCGGGGATAGCTTACTAATCATGTCCAATTATTAAGAATTATCGTCCCTATTTATACGTTTTATTTAATTGTTCATTTCGTATATAAACTCGATGTTTCATGTTTATATCTGAAATTCTTTGTTTCATGTTCTGGCGTTATAGGAAATTCTAACCTTTCAACTGTTACAATTTTGTAATAATATTTACCGACACAATTGGAATATCGGGAAATGGTTAACTACAATTAACTACATTATTAATCACCATTAGTAAACATCTTCAATGATTAATAATTGAAATTAAGAATTACTTATCACAATTAAATATTACTAATTGAAACATATAAAAAGGAAGCTGTTCAAGAAGAAAAAAACTAACTTTCATCTATAAATAATTCATATAATTTATATAGGTAAGAAAATTGGAACAACGATAACCGAGTCTGATTAGCGATCATAGAATTAATGAAACATCAATTATTATTATAACCTAAACTCGTAAATAGATATTATTCCTAGATCTATTTAACCCCCGTCCACAGTAGTAGAAACCACCAGTTAAAGTAACCTCATTCTACTACAAAACTATATTGTAATATGTCTTGCTACACGGTCTGATAAGTATCAATATAACGTCAGATTAAGATTCGAGATATAATAGTAACAGGTTTAATGACAGACTATTATATTCGTTATATTCAGGTGGAAGCGCGGGTTCGGATCTAATATTATTAATGATTAAAGCTTGTCTTTTTTCTATTTAGTAATTACATACTTTATGCTAAATCTGGTTAAATTCCAATTTCTAATCTGGAATACCGGTCGCTAATTATATGTCTTCTTTTCGAAGTGGTGGAAATTATAGTGGACTATAATTTCCTAATTCGGTATATGAGACGTCTTCACGGCGTTCATTGCTGTCCACTTTAATTTCATGTTTAAGAAAATGAGACGTTTTCAATCGGCCTCTCATCATTGGTCTAAGATTAACCTGGTTTCCATTATAGGAAATCATATTGCAACAGAATTGTAGTAGAACGAGGTTACTTTAACTGGTGGTTTCTACTATTGTGGACGAGGATTAAATAGATCTAGGAATACTATCTGTTGTAAACTTTTAGACTTAGAATAATGTTATTATGATATACGTGGCTGTAAAAATATAATGACAGTCATAGAACATTCCACAACATTCCATTTCTAAAAATACAGAATAAATTAATTATTGATTATTGAAAATTCTATAAAACTATGGAAGGAATCTGAGATCCAATTTGCAAACGGTATAAATAGGGAGTTATTTTCCAAATTAAAGAAATTAAATACTTGTCAAAATTATGTAATATAACTTATGCACCATATACAAGAGGGTCAAGGAATTATACTGTAATAATATAGCCTCTAAGATAAATAATAAATCAAATATTAAATCTAACACATATATTTATATTCTAGTTAAAATTTGGTCAAATTAAAGTATGGTAACAAGAAAAAAGTGTCACTTGAATAATTATCGTCAAGGGTAAGTTTAAATATTTTTGAATGTATTTCGTTCAATAGTAATAATTAGCGAAATATATCTTCTATCGGTACAAGAAAAACGTTAAGTACCTTCTCTCCTGATATTTGATACTTCTAACAATTTCTTTTATTATTATTATTATTATTATTATTACTGCTATTATTATGTTTTTTTATCTCTGTGTCACAAAAATGCGCCAGAGATCACAGCGCCAATATATAAAATGAGATAAAAAGACTTGATGATGATCGTAGTATCAATGAGCACTAGAAAGTCAAAGTCATTCATACTAAAAAACAATACTATCAAACAATAACACATATTAAGAAAATACAAGACTAGATTATTAAACAGTCGTAAAGCAAAATAATTAATATTGGATCAATCAATCAAATAGTAAATACAAAACTGAATAACGAAATATATATGGTTGATTACTTTTAATAATAATAAAAAAAAAAAGAATACCATATATAATTACCCTACCTCTCTCTCTCTCTATATATACTCGAAATCACCCACTATTTCAAAAAAAAAAAAAAAAAAAAAAAAAAAAAATTTTTTTTTCATCAAAAAATTTCTTAATGAACTGCGATGGTGAACAAACCGCGCAGAGAAAAAGAAAGAGCCAATTAAAAGACAGTGTTTGAGTTTCTTTTTTCTGTTTTGTTTCTTCTCACTTCTCTCTCTCTTTGAGATTCTATTTACAACGTTCCGTGAAATGCGATAAACGGTCATCTCTCGTACATTGAAAGTATCACATATATAAGATATAATGGGTACAAACAACACACCATAACCATATTATATACATATTATATACATATTATATACTAACTACTATTATTCTATTGGTAACTAATGTTTTTTTTTTTATTTTTGCCCAATACATTTATATATTTATATTTTATATTTTATATTTTATATTTATATTCCAATTAAATATACAATCCTTTATATTTAATACAGAGTATAGAGTACAGTGGTGAATTTATAATTAACATAATCCTCAATGTTTGGAATCTCTAAAGGGTGAAATTTTACTTTCACTCTTTAATTTATATTCTTCTTTTTTTTTTTTTCTTGACTTCACAATAATTAATTGTAATCAATTCTTTTTATTAGATTATAATACTTCCTTTGTTAATTTGTCGTTCTCTTCTTTTTTTTTTTTTTGTTTAATTTTATTCTATAATAATTAATTATAATACTATTAAGTTCATTCGATCGTTAAAAAGATAGATTTATTCATTTGAATAGATTCTAATAAGTAATTCTATTCATTGAAATAATAGCTCGTCTGGGTGTTAAAGTGATTGTTATCTTCTATTCATCCTAATTACTTAAATATTGGATACAGCAAGTATTAAAAAAAAAAAAAGATAAGGACTCCAACTATAATATCACACAATAAAATTTGATACAATGTTCCGTCTAAGTTCAAGATCTGTACTAAATAAAAATATCACAAAAACTTTAGTTAAGCGTTGTTATGCTGACGCTGCAGCAACATCTAGTACTTCAGGTTTAAAGTTACAATTTGCTTTACCACATGAAGTTTTATTTAAAGATACTGTTGTTAACCAAGTTAATTTACCTGTAAAATCTGGTCAAATCGGTGTACTTGCAAATCACGTTCCAATGGCTGAACAATTAATCCCTGGTGTTGTTGAAATTTTTGAAGATTCATCAAAATCAACTTCAAAGAAATTCTTTGTTTCAGGAGGTTTTGCTACTGTTCAACCAAACTCAACATTATCAATTACTTCTGTCGAAGCTTTCCCATTAGAATCATTTTCAATCGAAAATGTAAAGAATTTATTAGCTGAAGCTAATAAAAATAAAACTTCTTCTGATGAAAAAATTGCTGCTGAAGCTGCTATTCAAAGTGAAGTATTAGAAGCTTTACAAGCTGCATTAAAATAATGATATCAACCTTATTTACATTATTATTTTCATTATAACAGTTTCTTTCTTATTTCATTTTTTTTTCTCTACTGTTTTCTTTCCCTTTATCATGTGGGTGTGTGTGTTATTTTTTTTATATCTGAAATTAAAAAATAATACAACAATACTAAATTATAAAAAATCAAATAAACAATAATGAAATAATTTATCACATTTTTTTTTTTCATTTGAACTAAAAAACAAGAAAACTTCTTTTAAGATAAGAAATCCCAAAATATTATTCTATATGTTGCTTTTTGACCATAATTTTTTTTTCATTTATCATATTCTTTTATTGTTATGTTATGTTTCGTTTTTTTTTTGTTATAAATATATTAAACAAAAATACTAGTATAAAAAAGAAAATTAATAATAAAATTAATAATAATATTTGAAATTAATTAATAACTGTGAATATTTATAACGTCATGTTAAGCAATTATTTTTATTATATTCCAAATTAAATCAAAACTTCTTTTGTTATTTGTTAAGAAATAATTTATAAGAAAACAACATAAAACTTGAACAAGTAGAACAAAATGCCATTTTTTTATCACTTCTAATTATATATACTTTAATTTATATAAACATATATATTCTTCAATTAAAATAAACTTCACAAAAAAAAAAGTGTCTGCTTGAACAATTCAAATATATTAACTTTTGCATCTAAAGAGTTCCTAATATATTGGACTATAATATAAGTAATCAATGATAAAAACTTGTTAAAATATAAAATTATGTAAACGACATTAAAGATACGAAACCATTGAAGTATAATAATTGTCAATTGTAGGTATATAAATAATGACATGCATAACTTTGTATTTAATGACATACACAGTACAAGAAGATATGGCTATTCTTAATACTATCACATGATACAGAAAGTGAATTTTTTCTACTTTCGTCATAAAACTCGAAAAATATTTATCAAACAGAAGCGTTCCAGAATATATGTGAAGATTTAGTGGTGAAATATTTATTTACGCGTCTCGATGATGTTTTTTCCAGTGAAAAAAGAAAAAAACTAAAAACAAACAGATTATTATGCTAATGTAAATAATAATTTAGATCTAATTTATATAAATATAAATATAGAAAAATATTAATATAAATTGGTTCTTTATCTTATTGATTTATTAGGCGATACATACTATTGAAATTAATTATACATATTCAAGGTGACAAATAAATATATAAAAACTAATTTCAGTGGACAATTGAAAAAAACGTAAAGAAGATAGTTGACAATAACTACATAAGAGAACATCTGTTTCACGTTGCTTTTAAAATTGCTAAGTTGTAAAAAGAAAGAAATATATGTATATATATATTTGAAACATTAAAAACAATACTAAGGAGAAAAAAAAATAATAAGAAGAAATTTATTGCTATTAATTCAATCTAAAATAAACAAACAAAAAAAAAAATGTCTACTCCATATTCAACAACAATTCAATTGTCTACAAAAACTGGACCATTAGCACAAGTTTGGTTGGCATCCAATATGTCTAATATTTCAAGAGGTTCAATTTTACAAACCAATATTACAGAATCAGTAGACGAAATTGCTAAAATTTCAGGTTTGAAAAATATTGCCAACAATTTGAGTGATAATGAAGAATCAATAAGTAATATTACTCTAAGAACTTCTGGTGAACTCTTACAAGGTATTGTAAGGGTCTATTCAAAGCAAGCTACTTTTCTTTTGTCCGACATAAAAGATGCTTTAATTAAAATAAGTTCTCTCTTCAAATCAAATCAAAGGATTTCAATGACATTAAGTAAAGAAAATACAATCGCAAGAATTGATCAATTGTTTTTACAAGATCAAGTTACTGAAAATGATGTTTTAAGTACACCCGGACTAGAGTTTCTAAATGAAACATCTATACCAGAGGGATTCAACAATAATTTGATTAACAATAGTAATTCAATGCAAAGAAAAGTGACGGGTGCTGCTTTAGACAAAAATACTATAGGCACTAATAATGATATGGCTTGGGATACTTCAATTGAAATCGGTAGAAGATTTAATCCTGATAACGATTTGGAAAATTATCATTCTTCTGCATTAGATTTGGATTTTGATTTGTACGAAGATAATAACAATGCCGAAGGGGGTAAATACAATGATAGCTTAAAGGCTGGGAGTTGGTTAGAAGGTACTGGATCTCATTTATCTCAAAATAATGAAACCATAAATTATGCCTCAAACCCATCTCATTTAAGTCAAAATTCTGATTTCCAATTGCAAAATGAAAATATCGAAATTGATAACAATATGGATTGGGATTTGGGTATTACGGAGGACGGCTCGAACAATAACGATATAGATAAAACCATTGAGATAGGTAGAAGGGCCAGCGTGGCTTCTGAAATTGGACAACCAACCGATTTTGGTTTTGACCTAGATATCGGTAAAGACCCAATTGTAGAGGAAGATTTTGAAGAAGAGGAACCCAATATTAGAGAAGATAATGACCAAATTACACCAAAAAAAATAAAAACATTAAAGCACTCCGAATTAGTAAATACAAGAAAATTAATAGATGATGCAGAAATAGAATTAAAAGATGAATTAGTGAAACGTGATACTATCATTGAAGAATCAGAAGTTGTCAGAGAAGAAGTAATTGTTCATCAGAATGATTTCATAAATATTACAGAGAAAAGATTAATTGACGAAGTAGCAGAAAGCTTAAGTTATCTCCCAATCAATATTGTTAAAAACTATATTCAATTTGATTCTAAAAGGTTAAAAATAAGCAAAGAAACAGATAATAATTTGGACATGAATATGAGCATCGGAGATGATGACATAGCAGTAAACTCTAGTATTGAAAATGATGATTTACTAAATGACGAAGAAGATGAAAATGACCAACAACTGAACTTAGATGCAAACTTATCATATCCAGAACTTCAAGATATTTCTGCTGATATTATATCCTCAGATGTTCACAGTGACGAAAAAGTCAGACTAGTATCAGGGGAAGTTGTATCTAAAAACACTGCAGAAATGGCACATTTATTGAGAAGTCAATTTATAGACACCGAAAAGTTGACCTTTGAACACATACTCGAAACTAAGCACAAAGAAATAATCGATAATGAGGACAAATTAATTACAAAACATGAAGCTAGCGAAGCATTTTTTGAAATGCTAACTTTATCAACTGCAGGGTGTATAGACTTGACTCAACAAGATGCTTTTGGTTCAATAGATATTCAAAGTAAGCCTATTCTTTACGAAAAATTTATCGAAGCATAAACTTATCTATCTAACTATCTATATAAATACATTTCAATCTGGATTGATTTAGACTATTGGAAATAAACAAATATGTTAAGAGTGATTTCTTCTTGTAATGTATCGGAGACCAAGCAATTTTTAAAAACCCATAATTTCATTTTATAATATATAATGTACATCAAGATATAAACTATAATATTTACATTATCCGGGTAAATAATTAACTATATATGGCTCGTGAAATGTTTAAAACTTGAAAATTTCGGACACTGTTTGAAGTGAAAATTTTGCGATGAGATGGGGGATGAGCTGAAATGAATGCATCACTATTTAAGAGAATGCAATTAAAAAGATTCCTTAGTGTCCAATGACAAGATAAGATTTAAGCATAAAATTGCAAGTCGATTTTAAAAGTATATCAGTATTTTTTGGATTCAGCTTAGAACAGCTATTACCAACAAAATATCTAAGAATTTGAACTTGTTTACTCATCTGTTTCTGTGGTGTTAGAATAAGCCTGATCAAAATATTATTATATTCACCATGGCGAAGCAAAAAGTGACAACAAAGACTACCAAAAGGTATAGATATTCCTCATTCAAAGCAAAAATTGATGATCTTAAGATCGAACCTGCTAGAAATTTAACCAAAAGAGTTCACGATTATGTCGACACATCTCATTTATTAGCTTCGTTTGATCATTGGAAAGAGATCAATCTTAGTGCAAATTTCACTAATTTTGCAGATGAGATAGAATCATCTATCCAGACTTTACCTCAAATTTTATTTCATCAAAAGGATATTTTAAATATATTCCTTAAATATATCGACATGCATGATGAGTATTCATTACAACCGCTACTTGATATGTTGGCACAATTTACTCATGATCTAGGACCAGATTTTATACCTTATTATGGAAATACTGTCAAATCTTTAATCAATTTATTGGATAATGCTTCCAAGTTTGAAAAACCTGCTGTATTTGAATGGGGATTCAATTGTTTAGCATACATTTTTAAATATTTATCGAAATTTTTGAGTGAAAATTTGATCCTAACATATGAATTATTATTACCGCTGCTTTCTAATTCGAAAGAGTATTTATCTAGATTCTCCGCTGAGGCAATGTCATATTTAATCAGAAAATCGAATTCCAAAAATTTGAATAATTTTGTTTCATTTTCTTTCGAACAATTAAATAAATCAGATGGAAAGCAGTTATATGATAGTTTATTAGTCTTATATACTGAATCACTGACGTCAACACAAGATTCGTTGCATTCGAGATCTAAAGTAATTTTTAATATATTGATAGAAAATGTGTTATCACATACTGAGAATAAAGAATGTATTTCATTAGTTTGTGACATATGGTTAACTATTGCTAAACATGCATCGTATGAAAATATTTTACCGTTATATGAAGATGTTACTATTCTATTAAACTCACAATTATCGGGCATTACAACGAATACTGTAATTAAACTAATCAGCACTTTAATTTTTGCTGAGAGTGGTAAAAAAGTCCCAGATTGGACTGTCATTATTCAGATAATCAATAAAATTATAAATATGGAAGATATATCCTCCATTGATCAACAACCATTATCAATTTTATTTTCGACACTGTTTCGTAATTGTGATATTAAGCATATGACCACTTTTCATCAAAAGATATATGATTACTACTTATCTAAGAATCCTAGATACTTTATTGAATTCTTCACATGTGCTTTAGATACAAGTAGCGAGAAGGTGCTTTCTTTTAATGGTTCAAGATTCTTACATAAATTTATTAATGAAAATTGGAGAAATAATATAAAAAAGATTGCATTATTTATTTTGCAGATAGAGAGTCAATCAAATATAATTGAGAAACTAAATATCAAGTTACCTGATGATTTAAGTGAATTTATATTTACAAGTTTAAAGAATTCCGATATTACAACAGTAGAGGGTGTGTATGATATATATTATCATGCAATCTTATTAAAATATAGTAAGATGGAAATGGAATCTGCCATGATTTACGAGATATTAATAAAATTCATGAGTTTAGAAGACAGTACTGATTTCTTTAAGGATTCGTTTGGATCTTTGTTATATTTAAATGTGAGTTTTACTGATACTGAGGCAAAATCGATATTAGAAAATATATTCGCAAACATTTCAAGGTTCCAAAATAGTGGGATCTTTATTGGAGGTTTTTGCCAATTCATGAAATCGTTTCAAACGTCTGAATGGATTAAAGGTGTAGTTGATAATAATTCGCAAGCTATCATACTATTAACAACTAATTTATCTTTGCCGGATTCTAAAATTCGTTATGATACCTTAATTCTAATTTCGAGGATATTAAAAAGTCAAGGAATCGAAACCCCAGAAATATTAAATGAATGTAAGATTATTGAAGAGATACCACTGACTCTACAGAATGCTCGTGATATCACTGTAAGAATTAGAAAAATGGGTGAAACATTCCAAACTTTATCTGATGACTTTTTGATAAAGGTTTTTTTCAATTATATATTTGGTTTACTTACAATACGTTTTTCCCCAGTTTGGGATGGTGTTTTTGAAATTTTACCTAATATATATTCAAAAGATCAGGCCTTGGTTTGGTGCTTAATCAAAAAACTTTTAATAGCTCCTGATAATGAATATGTGTTGAAATATTATGATACTGGTATGCAAGATGATTATGATCCTGACTCATGGAGTGTAAATGTTACTAGATATAATGACTTCCTACACAAGTCATATACTTTATGGTTGAAGTACATGTTTGTTGATGCCACAATTATTGAAATTACCAAGGAAAAAAGAGGTAATCTAATATATCCGGCTCCGATTAGATCACAAGCACTTAAAATCATGTTGTTGATACCATCAATAGTAGAACGCAATTCTAAAGATGTAGTACCATTTTTGTTAAATAAAAATGATTCAGAAAATATGAAGGATACAGACGAAGATATTTCGTTTATGGATTCTTCAAAATGGTCTGAATTAGACAGAAACTCTTTAATGAAAGTATTTGCAAAATTCAAAAACCCTAAAGCTATTTCTCAATCGAATGAAATTCATGCAAGATTTATGCATTTGTTGAGTAGCGGTAATAATGATGTGCAAAAACTTTCGCTCGATGCTTTACTTTCTTATAAAGAACCGATCTCACTAAAATATAGAGACCTCCTGAAGAATTTATTAGATGACGTCTTATTTCGGGATCAAGTTTCAAAGTTTAACGAGATTGAAAGTTCCAAGATATTTGAAGATTCTGATGAAAAAATATTGATGACCTACATTCTTAGAATTTTATTTGGACGTGCACAAATTGCAAATGGTAGTGGTGTCAACAAAAGTCGTAAAAATGCTGTTTTTTCTATTCTTCCTACTTTGAAGAAGGAATATATCATTGATTTTTTCAAGTTAGGGAGTAGTAAATTTAATAGTGACTATTATTTTTTAAATGGTTTTCAAATAAATGATACAGAGATATCTATTAGTTCAATGAAAAAAATGTTAGGATTTAATAATATACTTAAGTCTTCATTTTCTGTTCTAGGCTCGAAATTCTCTTCAGTAATAGAGACTGTTATAAACCCACTACTTTACACAGTTGCTGTAGCAAATTATGTAGGTATAAATAGGGCTAAAGAATCACATGAGCAAAAAGTTGGTGCTCAATTAAGACAACAAGGTATGAAAACCCTAGATACCACGTTTCAGTACATGGGTGAAGTTTTGGATTGGGACCTTTTTAGAGACTCGATATTTGAGATTGTCATTAAACCACGTTTAGAAAATTTTGTTGATGAAAATTTACAACAACCTTCAGCTATCATGAATATTATCACATATTGGTCGACGAGGAAAGAATTATATTCGTTTTTATACATGGATAATTTAGTAACAGTAACTTCTTTAATGAAATTACTTTCTAATAACAAAGCTAAAGAATCAGTAATTATGACAATCTTAAGAGCTTGTAATAATATTGTTGAAAATCCAACTCGAGAAGATACATATGTTGAATTAGTAACTTTAATTGCTTCGACATGTTTAAAAGTTTTACCAGTTTTATATAATAGATTAGAAAATTCGGAATCGGTATCTATTTCTATCGATTTATTATTGAATATCACTAAGGCAGGTTATGTCCAAGATGACGAGACAAGAAAGTATTTGTTAGATGCATTGGTTAAAATTTTAGATTCACATTTACAAAGTACAAACTCTAAAGATATATTGAAAATTTTAACGGTCATTGACAATATAATTTCTGAATATAATGCGTTATGGAAGGATTTGGATAGTACTTACAGAATCATAGCCAGTTTCTACAGGACTTTGAGTGAAAGAGATCATAGACTGGCTTTAAATAGCATAATGTTAAAAATTGCAGACAGATCAAGCAATATAAGAACAAGTACTGAACTGCTGGTGAAATTAAATTCCTATTCGGACAGAAGAATTCATGAATATGACTTTCCAACAATTCTTTCCGCATATCAAGAAATTACAGATGTATATTATAGAGATTTTAAAGAATATGAATGGTTACCAATACTGTACACTAGTTTATACTATATTAATAATAAAGACGAACTGGCCCTGAGAACCAATGCAACACATTCAATCAAAAAATTTGTTGATTATATTAATGAGAAATCAAGTAATTTGGAAGCTTTAAAATCAATTACTATTTTGAAATCTGTAATAATGGTATATGTTCGTTCAGGTTTAAGAAAATATGATGAAGAGGTTCAAAGTGAATATATTGCTATAGTAGCTTATATTGTTTCGAATTCTAAATATTACACTGAATTAGAAGATATGAAGGTTTTATTATATAATAATGACGATGAAGCCAACTTCTTCAATAATATTTATAGCGTTCAATTACATCGTCGCCAGAGAGCGATTAGAAGATTGCGGGAGTATGGTAACAGTTTAAATTCTGGTAGTATTTCTCATTATTTAATTCCTATAATGGAACATTATGTCTTTACTGATGAACAAAAGTATTCATCGATATCACAGGAAGCTTTGGAAACAATTAGTTGTTTATCTAACTTTTTGAATTGGAATCAATATAAAGCATTTTTAAGGAGATACATTTCGATGCTTAAAAACAAACCTGAAAATATGAAAGAATCAATTTTATTAATAAACGGATTTTCCGTTTCTGTTAAAAATTCATTAGAGAACCTACGTAATTTAACAAATAACTCGAAGGTCATAAGAAATGTTCCTGCTGATATTACTGGAATTGACTCCTTTATAACAAATGAGATCTATCCGACTCTGTCCAAAATATTGAAACTCAGAGATTCTGAAACTATAGTTGAGAGGATTCCATTAGCAGAGGCCTTAGTAAACTTCATATTTGGTCTCGAGACGGAAGCTACAAAGTCATTATTGCCTGGTGTTCTAACAGGTATCTGTCAGATTTTAAGGAGTAAAAATGATGATTTGCGTGAAATTGTGAGAAAAACTCTCTCTAGAATTGCAACAATAGTTGGTCCTGAATATCTGGTGTTTATTCTAAAGGAATTACATAGTGCATTACAAAGAGGTTCACAGGTTCATGTTCTAGGTTACACAGTTCATTATATTTTGAAGTCACTGGAGCATGTTTTGAATCACGCAGACTTGGATAATTCTGCTAAGTTAATTGTGAATGTTATAATGGAGGGTATATTTGGTACTTCAGGTCAAGAGAAAGATTCAGATAATTACCATACTAATATCAAAGAAATTAAGTCAAATAAATGTTATGACACAGCTGAGATATTATCCGCAAATATATCTTTATCAGTATTTGGTGTTTTGATTGCTCCAATACGTGCTTTACTGTTAGAACGTATCAATCTGAAATCACAGAATAAAATGGATGAATTGCTAAGAAAGTATGCACTTGGATTAAATCACAACGATGCAGCTAATTCTGAGAAGGTTTTGAAATTATGTTATGAAATGTTTGAGCAATCAAGCATCACAAACATAAATAAAAGGAATATAATCAAGGAGAATGATAAAGAGAAGGAAGATTTTTTTTTAATAAACTTAAATGCTAAAACTGAAAGAGTCCAAATTGAAAGCACTTTATACCAAGATATTATGCAAAAATTTGCATTAGATTTATTACGTACTGTTCTTTCCAGGCATCGTCATTTATTGACTTTAGAATATGTTGAAGGATTTATTCCTCTATTAAAGGAAACTATGATATCTGAAAATGAAGGAGTTCTAGTAAGCTCATTCCGTGTTTTAGTTTTGGTGGTGAAATTGGATTTATCAGATGATTCTGAAGCACTGTTTAAAAACTATGCTCGTAAAATATTGAATATAATTAAAGACTCTCCATCCACTTCTACTGAGCTTTGTCAAATGGGATTGAAATTCCTTTCATCTTTTATTCGTCATAAGGATATTAAATTAAAAAATACAGCACTAAGTTATGTATTAAAAAGAATATTACCTGATTTGAGTGAACCCAGTAAGCAAGGCTTGGCATTTAATTTTTTAAAGGCTTTAATTCATAAACATATTATGTTACCAGAACTATATGATGTTCTTGACATTGTAAGAGAAATTGTAGTAACTAATCATAACAAAGAGATCAGAGATATCTCGAGAAGTGTGTTCTATCAATTTTTAATGGAATACGATCAAAGTAAAGGTAGATTGGAGAAGCAGTTTAAGTTTATGGTTGACAATTTACAATATCCTACACAAGATGGTAGACAATCCATAATGGAGTTAATTAACTCAATTGTCGTTAAAGCTAGTGATGCCTTACTTTCTAAAGTATCTTCATCATTCTTCGTTGGTTTGGCTAATGTAACATTTAATGACGAATCACCGAAATGTCGTGAAATGGCATCAAACTTGTTAAGCAGTATGTTAATAAAAGTCGATGACGAGAGCTTGCTTATTATTGAAAAATATATTAGTGCTTGGCTAAATCAAAAACAAGATATCAATTTCTTGAATTTGGGATTAAGAATATACAAAATCTATTTATCTAGTCTAGGATTAGGGAAGAACATGAGCCTAGAGAACCTTGCTATTTCAAAAGTCAAATTTATTATAAGTGATACAAATACCGGCTCAGATACACCGTGGGATGTTATATACACCGCATTATCCGTACTTTCTGTTTACATTAAAGGAAATGACTCTATATATGAAGTTGAGTTTAGATCTGTTTGGAGAAATGTTATTAGTAATCTTTTGTACCCACACGCCTGGGTAAGGCTATCTGCTTTAAAATTGGTTAACTACCTTATAGAGAACTTAGATCACTTCCAGGAGCCATTCGATGACTATGAAATCCAAACCATTGCATCAAGAATTTTACACCAATTGTCTGCACCCGCAATCTCTGAAAGTTTAGCTGCCGTAGCTTTGAAGACCTTAATCACTATTTCCATGAAATGGAAGGAGAAAGACTCAAAGTTTATTGATAAAAATAATTCCACTTCAGAAAGTAACATAAAATATATTAGTGCAGTGGATTATGTCGTTAAGAGGGCAAGTTCGATTATAAGAAGCGAGGAAAATCGTAATGACTCTTTTATGTCAAAGAAGGCATGTATTCAATTGTTGGCTATGTTAATTCAAATTATGGATGAATCACAATTAGAATTAGAAGCAGAAAGTATCTTATTGCCATTGTATATTTATACCGAAGGCAATAGTAAAATTAAATTAAGTGAGGAACAAGCTGAATTAAGAGATTTAGCACAAGAATGTATTCAACTCCTTGAGAAACAAATGCCTATATCAAGCTTCACAAGAGCATATGCTTCTGTTAAACAAACTATATCGATTAGAAGACAAGAAAGAAGAACTAAAAGATCTATATTGGCAGTTACAGCTCCTGACATCGCTGCTAATAGAAAGCTTAAGAAACACGCACGCTCGAGAGAGAAACGTAAACATATTAAAGACGAGAATGGTTATTATCAACAAAGGAATAAACAAAGAAGAACATAGTTCACATCATTTAATAACCAAATTGACTTCATTTATTTTCATAATTTAGTAATTAAATAACTATCTATAACTATTAACTTTCACACATACTAATTAGAAATATTACTTTCATACTGAATTATAATGCATCTTGCAATTGATTAACACTAATCTTAATGATAAGCTAAGCAAGCGCCTTTAGGAAAGATTAAAAAATATCTCTAACAGGAAGAGAAATTTGATAGCGTCACCATATCAAAATGTAATATCAACGGTGCGACAACATACGACAATAGACAAACATATATTATTGGTTCGGAAATTATATATAATGGCATAGAATGAAATTTATTATTAAATAAATTTAAAGTATATATATAATTATAATTAAATATATTAACATTATAATAGAATTTGAAATAATATTTTAAATTAGAAAATTTATTTAAGTATGTCAGCTGCTTACTATATTACTTATTAAACTCTATTATCTGTTTAAGCAGTATATTATTTTATCAAATTTGACGACCATAGAATCATATTATATATATAACTGGAAGATGGTATTTTTAATATATAAAATACCGACTTCTTACATTGATGTTAAATAGGATATCTTTGTAATCAACTTTTTGTCTCCTTTATAATACCAAGCACCAATAATAGTGTATTAAAAATTAGTATAGATGCCAAGTGTATATTGTTTAGCAGATGTTTGCATGGTCCCAGTAGGTACTGGTAGTGCAAGTATTTCAGACTTTGTAGCGTTGATTGAGAAGAAAATTCGTGAGAGCCCCTTAAAAAGTACTTTGCACAGTGCTGGTACCACCATAGAAGGTCCATGGGATGATGTAATGAGATTAATTGGTGAACTTCATGAATATTCTCATGAAAATGGGATTGTTAGAATTCAAACTGATATGAGAGTGGGTACAAGGGTTGATAAACAACAGTATGCCCAAGATAAGGTCGATGTAGTATTGAGAAAATTAGATGAAATGAAATGAGTTTATATTCAATGAAAATACTTCTATGATATGAGTATTTGTGAGATTATTTCAAAAGGTACTTTATATGTGATACTTTATTGGATTTTACATAACATTATAAGGCAGGTGTAACTGCTCTTTTTTAATTCTCTTCATTACACAGGTAATTAGTTTTGATTTTCCGTATCTACAGAAGAATAAACAATTAATATTTTTTATATTGATAGATTATATAAATTATTAGTCAGTGTAATTTACTATAATTAGTTCCATTTTAACTTTAGAAATTATTAGTCTTGTAAATATAAAATTCTTGCTATATAAAATATTCATTGTAATCCGTATAATTTCTTCTCATCGGGTCTCAAACTATTAAAGAATGGTACTGGTGGTATGCAGGATCCTAGTGCTCTTCTGGCATGACTATTCATAAAGTTTAGTCCTAATATATAACTGGCATTCACCCATCCAAAACCTTCTCGAGCTACACCCTTGAATCCAGCACCTTGGTTCCCGTATTCTGCATCAACCTTATGCGGATCAGTAGGTCTAGTTAGGTCATATTTTTCCACGACAATACCGTTATAATCAACAAATGCTTTAGTCATTATGTAGCACCATCTGTAGACTAACCTACTCGCAACACTTCTTAATTTGTAATTATCTAACCCTTTCCAAGCTAGTATTTGGTGAGGAGCCCATCCAAAGGGGTAATCCCATTGTCTAGGTGGCCTATTCACTGAAATTGGTCCCCTAGATTCTTCTGAGCATGCCACTAATCCACCTAAAACTTCTAATTTAGGCAATGCTTTATCAACCATTAAATTTGCCTGTTGCTCAGTAGCTAAACCAGCCCAAAGTGTCCAAAAAGTCGTGGCAGATTCATAACTAGTTCTTTCCTTAAATTTCACATTATAATCAAAGAAAAATCCTTTATCTTCATCCCACATAAGTTCATTCATTTTAGCCTTTCTACGTTCTGCTAAATTATTCCAATGATCAGAGTTGGTTGTAGTTGCATCATTAATATCGAAAAACTTATTGTCGAAATATTTCGAGATAACATTGGCAATATCAATTTCATATTTATATAATAATGCATTTAGGTCCGTAGTAGCGAGATAAGCACAAACACCTTCAAATCTATAAGTTGTATCATGGCCAGATTCCCTCACTGCTCTATCGTGTAAAAAGAACTCATCCAAAGCCGGTTCTTTTATCTTTTCCTCATTATATAATATTTTAAACTCTTCAATTGAAACTTTATGTTTAACCGCATATGGAGCCAAAATAGTATCAAAGTGCTCTGGTTCAGTCTCAGGAGGGATGCCTTTCCCATCTGGGTGATAGCAGGATAATCCAGTCGCTATGTCAAGTCTAGGTTCTGCAGTCCATACAGTCTTGTATTCCTTTATTGCAGAGGTAATAGCTTTCTTTAAGAATTCAATTGCATCCGGGTTTTTGTCACCGCCAATTTTTTCGAACACAGTTAAAGCCATATCGGTCAGGAATGGAGGCTGCGATCTGCATAAATAATAACTCCTGTTAGCGTTTAATATTTTACCATAATGTTCTATTTCAAAAATGAAATGTTCAACCATCCCTTTCGCTATATCTATTTTGCCGCTCTCCAATAGTCCTAATGCCATCATATATGAATCCCACCCATATAATTCATTGAACCGTCCACCAGGAACAGCATAAGGAATACCGACTAAAACCTTTTTACCGGTAACAGGGTCGATATGTTTCTCCATAGCTAGTGACAGAAGACCAGGGACGCCATTCAAAGACATCACGTATTCAGGTGTTATGTTTTTTGGCAAGTATTCAACTTCTAAGTTCCAAGATGGATTCATTTGAGAAGCTTGTACATAAAACTCATATTGATCGGGGCAATTGAATGGAACATAAATTCTTGGGTTTTTAGCTCCGGGCGCGTTAATTTTTGTGTCTTTTGCTAGTCTAGCAACATTATTCAATTCAACCCTTCTAGTTAACGAATCCCAAAATTGTGTAGATATCAAACGAGTCAATCTGTTGACTGGATTTTCATTGATTCTGGCTTCATCTAAAAAAATTTGATGTCTACCGAAACTTTTTGCTATTGTTAATTCTTGCAGGAGATTAGACAACATATACGTTCCTCTTACATTGATATATTTGTAACCATCAGAATTGGCAGTGCCTACACGTAACACTTTTGGACCTTTATCTTCAATGGTAATTTGATAATTAGAATCAGTATCTTCTGTGGATAATAGTTCTTGTAAAGTAGCATCAACGTCTTCGATAAAAAAACGACGATTACCTTTACCACTTGACATAACATCATCTTCGGAGCCTCTTCTTGTAATTGAACGCTGGCCTAAATCTTCATTCTTTTTATAAAATGATATCCCACCAATTGCACTCATTGTTCTCGTTCTTGTTTTTTTGTTTTTAGTTAATTTACCAATCTCTTCCATACTATTAAATTTGTTCAATGAGTCCACTTTAGAATTTTTAGCAGAAGAGACTGTGTGATCACCAGTGCCAATGCTATTGTAATCATTGAATTTATTATTATCATTATTTTTATTCTTATCCTCATTCTCATCATCTGAATGAAGGCCTGTATCATTTTTAGGATTAGTGTTCGGACCGTAATATCTATCAGGGTTCATAAATGGATCTGTAAAGTCCTTCAGTGAGGATAACCTTCTTGGCTTGGGTCTGGTGTTTTTTGGGAAACTATTTTTATGTTCATTATTTTCATTTCTTTCGGTGTCCTCTAAAGGGGAAACAATTAGAACATCATTTATCAGTTTAGTCATGATTTAGGTATGAATTTATATTTGATGAAGGTATATGTAGGAGAGCGTTTTTTTTAAATGTTACAGTATATTTTTCTATTCTTAAATTGGATATAATAATTGAAACTATTTTTGTAACTTTCGAATGTGTATGGTCTTTAATTCATAATCTGTTCAGAATGAAAAAAGTAAAGGAGAGTTTACAACTCAAAATAAATTGAATTGATATTCTTTTCTTATTATAAGAATCTGAATTTTTTTATATCAGTAACGTACTCCCGGATATAATTAGCCGGAATATATATCATAAAAATATTTATACGATCCAAAAGGGTATTTTATATTCCATATATTTTTAACAGTTGGTTTATAATATGATGTTTTATCGATAACGAATACTCCTTTAAATATAATAATTTACATATCTAATTAAAAAAATATCTATCCAATATAAATTAATTCGGAACTATTTATACAACTAGTTGTTTGTTCTATTTCGTTTCTTGTTTGAATATGCAATCTGACCTTTTTTTTTCCTTTTTATTAGTTAACCTTCTGGCCTAAGAACTATGTATGGTTCAAAATATGATTATACTTAAATTTTAAGTATATCTGGACCTACTACGTATTAAGAAAAAAAAAGAATAATAGAATATTATTATAATTTATAATTAAGACGTTAAATGAAATTTCATCTGCAATTGTGATGTAACAATTTTATTAGTAATTTCTTTTTATCTGAATTTTGACCCGCGAGTTTACACATTTTAGGTCATTTAACATTCGTTTCTTCTTATGAACTTTCTTCTTTTCTATCCTTCTCTTGTTTCATTTATTTATTTATATACATGACTTGGTTATAATTATTCTTTGTTTAAACATATATTATTAACCCTTAAAAATCTTCGAAATAGTAAAAAAAATTGAAAATTTTTAAAGGAATTGTATGATATTGATTGATTTCATTTTACTATAGTAAGTAATAAATTATTCAAGTCATTTTATATTACTCCTTGTTTTGTATGTTTAATATATCTTTGTTATAAGTTTTTAATCTGTTTTATTGTTTTATTGTTTTATCAAAAGGTAAAAATGTGATCAAAGAATATAATTTCTGTTGATTCCTTGATATTTTCTTTTTTTTTATTCTATTAAATCTTACAAAGAAGTAAAAAAAAAATAAGGGTATCCCTTAAAATTTCTCTCAAATAATAAATTGATAAATTAGTATTTAATGATTGTGAAATATATAAAGATTTGCTATAGAAGGAAGTTTTAACAACTTGATTTGTATTTATATTAAACACATTAAAGTATATTTGGTTTCTAATAAAGTAAATAAATAAAATTAATAAAGATGACATAAGTGTCATTATCTAAGTTAAGTTAAGTTCTGTTAGATTAAACATTGAATGGTTCATCTAGTTTAAACAGTTAAAAACGATTATCTTTTAAACTAATAGAATTAATGGATTTTTAAATAGTATTAATATATCAAAATTACAAAATAAATAAACAGTGTGTGTTTCTTTGATTTATGTTCGATTAGATAAAATTAAATTAAAATAAGTATAAACTAGTTCAATTTGACATTTTAATATAGATAAGTTTATAGATAGGTAAATAGATATAATTGAAAGGGTAAAATCAATATAAAAGGGGGGGAAAAAGGAAAAGAACAAGGGAAGTACTCTAATAAAAACAGATATTATTAAAAAATGCAACATGATACTTACTTTTTTTTCATAATGTCATTATTTCTTTTAAGAATTATTATTTTAATGATATTTAATGACTTTAATATAGAATTAAGGATGATATCTATACGATAGTTTATTATGCAAAGAATGATGAAATTGATCGAAAAAATGGTTTCTATGAGAGAGAGAATAAAATAATTTTATCAACCTAAAGGTATTTTATCCTTCAATTATTTAAACAATTGGAATACCTAAGATTTTAGCAAGAATGATTCAAGGCTAAACTGGTCAACGACTGTACATCAAAAAATGAAAGAGAATAGCAGACGTACATAAAATACAAAGCTTTGAGTTTTATTAATTTAATAATTGGCATCATTTAGCTTCTAACCATTGCTATTAAATTAACTATTTATTTGCATACATTTCAATAGTAATATTATATTTCTAATTTATTCATTTGTCGACAAAACTATTATTTAGATAAATCTTAGGTTCTTTTAATGATCAGTAAACATATGATCTTATTTGAAATCTAACTATAAAATTTTAAAAAATGAAACATGCATGATTAGATTTTATTTTAACTATATCTTATAAAAAGTTAAATGCAAATGCAATCTGTTAATCTATCACTGAAGTTTATATGCATATCTAACAGTACTCTGGTAACGGTAGTTCCTTCATGAACGTAAACAAATTATTCTACATATATCATAAAAACTCCTGTTAATTGTAGCATAAAATATAATTGATGCTTATAAAAACCTGAACTGAATTTAATATTGATTGTTATGCTGATGATAAAGTGGTTATGATGATCAAATTAATTATCACTTATTTTATTCTGATTTGGGTGATTCTCCATCAAATTCTTTATCTAATGAATTTGTTACCAATGTGTTACCAAGAGCTTTTTTATAAATATATTTCATTAAAATCCATGACATATGATATGGGGTAAAATCTGGCCATAAAACATCTAAAAATTCAATTACAACACCTTTTTCACAAACTTGCCATAGCATGAAATCACTTAGCCTAGTTTCACCACTGGTTCTAATTAACAGTTCAAGTTTTGGTAGATTTGAAGTATAAAGGTTGTAGTTTAAAGAATCTTCGTCTATTTTGTCTTGATCTCCTTTAATAAATTGGTTTACATTTTTCTTAATTGAATGATAAATTTCTTCTCTTCCTGTATATGGGAAACATATATTCAAAGTAGCTCTTTTATTATCTTTGGTTGTCTCAACAGCTCGATTTATTTCTTCCAACACTTCGGTGGATAGTAGTGATAAATCACCGATAACCCTCACTCTAACACCGTACATCTCAGCTAATTCACCGTTTTCAGTTATTTGTCTAATTCTTTGTCTTGCTAAACTCATCAATTGATCAACTTCAGATGATGTTCTTTTAAAATTTTCGATTGAGAATGCAAATACTGTTGTAGTACTAACACCTGCCTGATAACATAATTCTAATATTTTGGCCATACTAACAAAACCTGCTTCATGACCCTCTTTTGTCTCTATATCATTTTTTTTAGCATATCTTCGGTTACCATCCATAACAAAACCAATATGCTTTGGGATATTATTTGAAGATTTCAAAGTGTTTGCCAATAAATTTTTCACTATATTAAGTGTTGATGATTGTGAAGTTTGAAAAAAACTGTCATTATTTTTAATATTATTCTGATTCATAATTCAATGTAAATTTCTGAACTGATATTTTAAGGCAATTGTTTTATCCTATTAAAGCCGATGAGATGATGACCTACTTTTTCGTTTTCTCTCTATTCGTTTTTGATTAATGTTAATGACGTGAACAAATATTTGATAACCTTTTTTTTTATTTAAGTCAATATGAATGTATAGCTAAATGTCATACGAATATCCTAGGAATAATTTCTCTTGTTTTTCTAATTTTTCTTTTTCCTAAATATGAATATATATAGAGAGAGACATATATATATTTATATATATATATATATGCGTGTGTGTTGGTGTGTATGTATGCAAAAGTGACAATGGGTCCTTACTATTACGAAATGGTAGTATGTTAACTCAGATATTAATTATGAATCCCGCCTCTATTTATGGGTTTCAATTAATAGTTTCAAACAAAGTTAATCAATTATTGATTAACTTTAATGCAAATAAACGTATTACAAAAGCTAAATTTTATTAAAAACAGATGAAAAGAAAATTTAAAATATTTATTATTATATTATTCTTAACTAAATATTTTGAAGCCCATTAGCGATGAAGTAAATAAATTTAATGAACGAAACTTTCAACAATAAAAAAGAAAAAAAAAAAATTTACATACCAAAAACATTATAAAAATAATATTATCAAGAAATCTTTTATAGTGAAACAGCGCAAACTGAATAAAATTTCAGATATCAACATATCTTGAAACATAAGAGTTATATAATGGACAGCAAACAATGTTCAGTTAATTTATAGAGACAAAATTGTAACTTATTTTACAAAGTATAATGCTATTTGATTATACGATTATTTATTTAATTCTGAATATATATATACGTATACTTGGTTTACTACTAAATTATCTTCAATTATTTATTGAACCTGAATTGTATTAATTGAATTGAATTCAATATTTTTATTGATGTTAATAAATTTCTAATTGGAATTTTATTCTTGGTCTAATCAATTGGATAAAGTAAGCCATAGAAGTAACTAGATACATAGAGAGATACCCTCTTTTACCTTAATCGTTAGTTCTTTCTTAAGCTCGTTTGTTTTTTTACCCTCATTTTTTTCTCAATCAATTTACAATTTTTGAAATTAATATTAAATTTTTCGTAAAGACAATGAATGTATTTCATGTGTACACACACTCTCTCTCATCATGATAATAATAATAATAATAATAATAATAATAATAATAATAATAATAATGGAATGTTATTCATTCGATATAACAATTTTACAGATCTAAAGAAAGTTTTGAGAAGATTCAACCTTTATCTATATATGTTGTATATATATATTATAATTATTATTGATTGTTCGTCTTGCCCTGCATTACATTTTGCATTACATTTTTAGGTTACTTGGAATTAATATGAATTTTTAATCTTTTTAATATATAAATATATATATTCTATTTCCTCTTACTTTGTAATTTCAATTGGTTGTTATTTTTATAATTATTGAGAAAATTAAAGTAATTTATTATATTACCAGATCAACAATTACATTAAGAAAGCGTGGATATTTTAAAATTGTGTATCTTTATATATAATTAAACATACACTCACATATATGTCAAGTTGAGCAAACTAATTTTAAGGTAAAAATGAAATTTGACAATTTTTTAATCTTAAAGTCATTAACAAGATCATTGAATAAACAAAATCAAGTAAAGTTAAAACATGGTGCAAATAAATTAGTGTTATTATATATTAAAAGAGATAAATCAATTTTTTCTGATGCCATAATAATGGCTACAAAATTAGTTACTCCTTCAGTGATGTTGAAAAATCCGATTTCCATTGTTTCAAATGAGATGAGTAATCTAGCAAAGCATGTAATGGATTTAATTAGTTCTGGACATCCCATATTAAATAGAGTAACTAGTTATTATTTTGAAGCTGAAGGGAAAAAGATTCGTCCCCTAATTGTATTATTGATGTCAAAGAGTTTATCAAAGATACCAATCGAACAAAGAAATTCTTTGGCCTTAGATTCTGATGATATACCAGATGATCCAGTTTACTCTAAATTACCAGAAAATTTATCTAGTAAAAAAACAACGAGGGAGTCTCCATTACAAGACAGTCCCGTATCAAGTTTTTCTCCTTTACATATTTTACATGGTATAAAACCAATAAATCCATTAACAAAAGGACCAGAACCATTACCACAAGCTTCATTTGATATGGAGAATGGTATTCTACCAAAACAAAGAAGATTAGCTGAAATTGTAGAAATGATTCATACGGCTTCCCTACTGCATGACGACGTGATAGATCATTCAGATACTAGAAGAGGAAGGGATAGTGGAAATAAGGCTTTTACTAACAAAATGGCAGTTTTAGCAGGTGATTTTTTACTTGGAAGAGCTACTGTTTCCATATCCAGACTAAGAAACCCAGAAGTTGTGGAGTTGATGTCAAATAGTATTGCTAATCTGGTAGAAGGAGAATTCATGCAATTGAAAAACACATCTGTTGATAAAAATTTGTCAACGATAGAGTACGGTAATATAAGTAAAAATATACCACCTGAATCTGAGAAATTACAAAACAAAGCTCATGACTACAGAGTTTCAGTTAATCCTTCTGACAATGTTGACCACAAAGAAGTTATTGATACGGCTTTTGAATATTATTTACACAAAACTTATTTGAAGACTGCATCATTGATATCAATGGCTTGTAGGTCAGCAGCTATTCTTTCTGGTGCGAATAGTTCAGTTGTTGACCAATGTTTCGAATTTGGTAAAAATCTGGGTATATGTTTCCAATTAGTTGATGACATGTTAGATTTTACAGTATCGGGGAAAACTTTAGGAAAACCTTCAGGCGCGGATTTAAAATTAGGTATTGCCACTGCACCTGTGTTATATGCTTGGAAAGAGGATGCATCTTTAGGTCCATTGATTCTAAGAAACTTTTCTGGAGAATCAGATGTTAAGGTCGCTCTTGAGGCTGTCAAAAAGTATGATGGTGTATTAAAGACCAAAAAATTAGCAGAACAATATAGAGATATGGCTCTGGCAAATTTGAGAAATGCATTGCCAGAATCAGATTCAAGAGCAGCTTTAGAATTTTTAACAAATTCAGTATTATCAAGGAAAAAATAAATTACTATATCTAATTCTAATCATTATTCCAACATTCATATTCTGAATATTTTATCGTAGTTGATGTTATTTGATGTTATAGTAACAGAAATGATAGTAACAGTTGGATGACAAAAATCCGATTAATTGTAAATAGTTTATTAAAAATAAGCAAAAGTAAATATACAGTAGCATTATTAAATATTAAATTAACATTATTTAGTTATTTCAACTTGCTGAAGAGTATAATAAAGTCCATTTTTTCTTTTGGAATGAGTCCACAAATGCCATCAGGATCTCATTAATTGAACGCGAAATTGTAGTTCGCTTAATATATAGTTCTGAATACGCGCTAATATATTTAGCCAGCTTGTATCTGAATATCTCAAATATATAACAACTAGAAGTAAATTTATGCTGAAATAGCAAGGTATTACTCCATTGAAATAAATGAAGAGTTAATTAAGCCTGATCCATAAAAGTCAAAATTTTATAGCTAATGGATTTGTATGACGAATTACCTAATAGCGAGCTGTTATGTCTTCCTGAATACAGCCTCATACTTGAGGCATCGTCACTGTATAATGTAACGGTGATGGAATTTCTAACTCTTAATGCAACAGACTTATCAAGAATATTGAAAAGGTCGATTAATGAAGTAGCAAAATTTAAACAAGAACTTATTAAAGAGTTAGAAAGACAAAATTCAGAAAAAAATGAACCAGTTTTAATATCGAAAATTAATAAAATTCATTCATTCACTACAGGAGATGTTGAAATTGACGATATTTTAGGTGGTGGGATCTTTACTCATGGTATAACAGAAATATTTGGTGAAAGTTCGACTGGTAAATCTCAATTATTAATGCTACTATCTCTAAGCGTTCAACTTCCTGAGACATTAGGAGGACTTAAAGGAAAGAGTGTCTATATAACAACAGAAGGAGACCTTCCAACTGGGAGATTAGAAGAAATGATAAATTCGAGACCAGACTTTTTGAAAAATGATGTATCTCAAAAAAATATTTTCACAGTTGGATGTAATGACCTTGTTACTCAGGAACATATAATTAATGTTCAACTGCCGATTCTTCTGGAACAAAATCGAGATATTAAACTTGTAATTATAGATTCTATATCTCATCATTTAAGAGTTGAACTACAGAGTAACTCATTTAAAGAATCTCACGCAAATAGACATTACGTGGATGAACTTGGGGAGCATTTACTCTTGTTAGCAAAAAAATACTCGGTGGCAATAGTAGTTGCGAACCAAGTCAGTGATAAAATCCTTCCAAATTATGTAGAGCCATTTAGCCACGAAATTTGTGATTATAACTATCAAATGGGATGGATAGTTGGATGGAAAGATTCAAGTATAGCTTACAGACAAAGGTTGAGTGAAATTAAAGATGGCAGTAAAAGTCAGGCAGGAGATGATGCCATTTTATCAGATGATGAAGATTATCTTTTAGTGGAGAAGGAAATTAATAAGGCAATAGCGTTAAATAGGGGTCAGATTAAACAAGAAGAAGTCAATAACATCCAGATACAGGCAGAAGGCAATAAAAATAAGAATAATGTTACTAACGGTATAGATAGTCGAGATGGTCATAAATTCGAAGAACATAAAAAGCGGAGAGTAACAAAAAGAAAAATTGACATGCATACACCAAATTTAGGTTTATCATGGGCTAATCATTTATCTACAAGAATTTTATTAAAAAAGTCCTATAAAGCATCATCTCTGGTTACTAGAGGTGAAGCGCACTTATACAAGGGATCAGATCCTGCTGCATTTTGGCAAGTAAAGAGGATTATGAAAATTGTCTTTTCGTCATATTCATCAAATAAAGAATTATCTTATGCTATATCAGAGAAAGGTATAGAATATTTATAATAAAACATATAACTGCATTAGAAAGGTAAATATTTTGATATAACAGAGAATATTATAACATATTATCGTTTTGTACAAAACAAGATTTTAATTTGAATATATATATAGTTATTACAGTATTCTAATGTAGAAATTTATATCATTAAAAATCATAGTAATAATTAATTTCCAAATAGAAAAAGTAAATTTATTACTTCCTATATTTATCCTTATGAATCCAATCTGATCCAAGTAATTCGATGCCTTTCCCTTTAGCAATACGAAACCAAGCAGCCGCCTTAACAAGATCCCTCTTACGAGTAGCTGAAGACCTGGACCAGATGGTTCCGCAAATACACATTGAATCGACATGGCCCAATGAGGCAGCTTTTTCTAGGCATTTCAATCCAAGCTGTTCATTAGGTTCGTCAAAACCATATCCCTTCAGATAAGCAATTCCATATTCATACAAAGCAGGAACTTGTGGTTCTTGAATGCTATTCGGTATCAAATATTCTTTTTCTAATTTAATTGGATCTATGTCTAAATCGAAAACTTCGATTTCAAAAGATGAAATACCAGTAGCTTCTTTTATATAATGGAGTGATTGTTTATAGTTTATTGGTCCACCGTAACCATATCTCAAGGCTAATCCATATAGTAAAAATGCAGTCAAATTACTTTCAAAACAGGCTAGTCTCAACATCTCAGTTGATTCTTGCAGCTTCCCTTCACTTCTAAGACGTAAAGCTTTATCAATAGCATTAAAATTGTCATTGTTTGAATTATTCTGTTTTGAATTGAGATTTTTTAATGCATCCTTAATAGGTAAACTATCCTTACTTGAAAACCCTTTTTGAGGATCCGTAAAATATCTAATATCTTGTTTCGGTTCTTGTCGTATATCCAAGTTACTTTCTGTTTTACTAATGATATTCTCAGATATCTTTTGTTTAGAGGTAGAAATAGTATAATCTGAAACTGAACGTTTATGGTTATGCAATTGGTCATTATTTTTACTGCTTCCTCTATTTAACCTAAAATTTTTTGGTATGTGCAATGGACCACCAAATTGTATTTTATTTTTTCTTTCAGGTGATGCATCATTGGGATCTTTACTAGAATTTGGAATATCCTTATTAACAATTACTTGACTATGCGATTCTAATGATGAACGTTTATCTTTTGCAGTTTTCGGAGATTTAAAAATGTTTTTAAGTGAAAAGGAAGATTTTTTTTTGTGAGATTTATAATCAGACTCAATGTCACTAAAAGTTGTATTTGATGATATAATGGATGTATCTTTTGAAGGTGAACCTAGTTTACTAGACGTATTCCCATCTGTTAAAGTTGAGGTTGATATATTCTTTTCATTACTAATTTTAGTGGGTGTAGTTGGTATTGTATCTGCAGAAGAACGTGAAGTTGGTTTTGTTAATAAAATTCTTGAGCTTGATTCAAAACTATGACTTCTCTGAATTTTATTGTTATTATTATTATTAGTATTATCAACACTTTTGGTGATTGCATTTTCTGTGTTGTTGTTCTTCGTAAATTTATGAACTGGCTTTTGTTTTTGCTGTAAGTTGTTTAAAGAATATGGAGGAGTCGAATTAGTAGTTGGGTTTTTGTTGTATGCATTTCTTGAATATTGTAAATTATATCCAGAGTGGTTTGGAAAGTTATTGTCAATCCGGTATTTTTCATAATTAATTACCTTATCCAATTGTTTTTGTTGAACTGGTAATCTTTGGTTGTTATTATTAAATGGTTGAAATTTGTTTCTGTTATTTATCAGATTTGAATTATTATTTCCTGCTGAGACATGCTGTTGGAATCTGTTATTTTTCATACTATGTTGATTTTGGAACGGTACATTATTATTTTGAATAAAATTTCTCTGGTAATTTTGTGGATTTTGTTTATTTGAGTTATTGAATCTAATATTATTTACCATTTTGTTTGCGGTTCTGTAGTGCATATTAGTACTAAATTTATTAGGAGCTGAGGTTTCAAATCTATTATAATTCGGTAGGTCAGGGTTAATAAAATTATTCAAATTTGATGGAATAGCATTGTTGACACTACTATCATTATTATGATCGAATTCAGAATCATCAGAATCCGGTTCTTCTTCAACAAGGTATGAGTAACGGTTATTTGAAATTGAATGTTGTTGTGCTGAAATAAAGGTATTATTGTTCTTGAATTTAACATTATTTGATTCATTCAGATTATTATTGTCTACTGGGTTTATAACTTCATAATTAGATTTCTTAATATCACGTAGAGATAAGAAATCTGAAGCTGGGATTGAAGAATGTACGTTTAATTTCTTTGAATTTTGATCTCTTTTTGATTCTTCTTCTAATAATGCTTGCTGTAATATTATTTCATCATCTATGCTTAAATCTAATTTATCTAATAACCTTTCTGTTGTTGATATTGTATCGAAAGACATCAAACTGATATTGCCGTTATTATTGGAATAAAAACTTTGAGATGCAATGTTACCATTATCATTATTATTTTGTTGTTTCTTCTTATTTAAAGTATTTTCATTGAAGTTACCATTCCCTAGATCATCTAATGGGGAATGTTCTTTTGTGATTACAGGCATTAAATTATCTTTGATCCCTCTAGATGAAACTTAAAATGATCTAAAATGAACCTGATTTTTTTGTTCTTAACTATTACTATTATTATTAATGTTTATTAAAATTGTGCGTTATAGTTATTTAAAAAATAAAAAGAAAGTTTAGTTGTTTAGTATATTATTTTCTAAGTAAAATCCTATTGCAATTGCTGAGAGGGTGGGGGGAGTTAAATAGCCTTTATAATTTGATATAGAGAATAGGTGAAATATCTTGAAAGAAAATAATCTCTATTATTCAAGGATTAAGGGTATCAATATATTTCATAAATAGTATCATTACGATTCATACTATAAATGTTATCTTTAAAACTAATATAATTTATGTATTTCAAAAATTTCAATACTTCTAACGATGTATCAGTTGTCTTAAAAATTTATTATTATTATTATTATTATTTTATTTTTACTTTTCCATGTTTTCGTTGTTACAAAGCGATGATCTGGAGTTTATTATAGGATCTGAAATTCGTAACGTGTAAGAATTCAGGACATTAAAAAAAAAAAAAAAAAAAAAAAAACAGCCAAATTTGTTACTACAAATAAATAACATTAATAAGTTAAAGAGGAAATTATAGTTATAATAAAATTCTTCTAATTCGAATATAGATTAATATGAATATATTTATAGAATGATTACTATGAAAATAAATTTGGGTACTTAGTGAAGTTGTAGCTCAAATTTGTTATATCTATCAAGATAAAGACTTAGTTAAACAGTATATTTTAATCCAAACGATCGATCAATGATCAGTTATGATCATTGATTCCTATTTTAAAAACTTAACTATGATGATTTTTTTGTATTTACTTAATGCGAAAGCATTGTATTTCTATATTCCTTAATTATATTGTTTTTGTTGCAACACTTCGACCATATCACCCAAAAGTTAAACATATAATTCATTTATTCCATAAAATAAAATATTATTGAAATATATAAATTTTATAATGTGATATTTTATGATCTGAAATACTAATGTGTTTCTTGTGGGTGAAGAAATCATGCAATAATATATAGTTCGACATTATTGAATACAATATAATATTCTATATTTATGACGTAATCGAATTCTGTGCAGACATTGAATGTGTTCTTTTTAATTTTTTTTTTTTTTTTTGTTTTTTTATGATTTACACGTCCCGTCATCACTCGCATTATGACACAGATCGTGTGTCTTCCATTGTGCGGATTATTTAGAGCCAAAATGTTTCTTCTTTCCTATTCTATGAAAATAGAATAAAATGAAAAAAAGAAAAAAGGAAAGAAATTAACTTTGGCTGTAAAATATTGGAGGCCATATAATCACATAGTAGTCATATCGTGCTATGCTTCTCTTTTAGCCATATATGGTTTGCGATATATGTATACGTAGCTTCCAATTAAAAAACGGCACGAGATTCTAAGAGAGAAATCAAATGTATCATATCACATGAGCAAAAATAAAAGGAAAGGGAGCGAAGAGAAAGGTTTCGCAATAAAAACTTCCTATATACTGCTTTTTTTTTTTCTTTTTGTTTTTCCTTATTCTCTTTGAGTATTTCTATTTTTATAAATTATGGTCAGAGAATTTTTTTTTTTTTAAAGATAATAATTTTACAATACGCTAATCAATGCTTTAATTATCAGAAAAAAAAA
>JAJLTH010000001.1:54785-93333 GCA_030568035.1 Tetrapisispora nanseiensis | reverse complement strand
TGATTCGATGTAATAATTTCCAAAAACTGACCAGTGGAAATTTACAATAGAATACAAATGATAATAACTGCTTTCTAATTCTGACATTTCTGTTACAGCTAGCAAGTGTTTTTTATCATGGGTATTCGTAACACCAGATAATGCTTGTTGTGATGGTTGTGAACTTATATTAGTTGTTGGTTTCTTGGTATTATTTGGACTAATTTTACAGAAGTTAATGAAATCTTGTTTAACTCTGCCATCTAAGGTACATCCAGCATTGTAATAAATTGCATCTTCCAAAGCTTTAAATACTCTCTTTTCAAGAACTCCATAAACTTCACTTAATGGTTGAGTTTGTTTTGATAACCATGATTTAGCAAAATTAATCTTATTTTGATCTAAAGTAGGTAATTTTTGTGCATTAGTTTTGTTGGGTGGATCGGAATTATCATGTTGTTCATTAGCAAAACGAACTTTCAAATCATTAATTACTTTACAAAATTGAATAGAAATCGCCATGATGTTCTTGGTCCATCTACAATTACCATGTTCGTCGGTGATTATACTTAAAATATCACTCTTAAATTTTTCAACCGGATACTCTTTGGCAATAAACTCTTTACATTTTGGCGAGATTGTACTATCACTGGCAATTAATTGTTGAAACAATAATCTACAGATTAACAAACAAACAACTTGACGGAGGTCTGCTCTTAACAATATTAATCTAGTATGGTCAAAAACTAAAGTAGTTGGATAGTTTCTAACCATCTTTCGGCATGATAATAAACTAATAATAGATCTTACACATAATCTATAAGTTTCTTGTGTAGTAATTTGATCGATTTTTACTAATCCTTCTACTTCACTCTCCTTAACTTTGCTGTTAAACCAATTTAAAGAAGACTTGAAATCAATCTTACTAGAGTTCATCAATGGATAGAAGTATTGCTTTTCAAACTCTATGGCATTGCTTAATAAAGCTGGTCTTAAAATTCTAATTTGATGATTTGCAATATCTAATTTCATTGCCTCTAAAATTTGAAATACCAGTTTTAATCCTTCTATTAGTTTTGGTAAAGATGATTCTTCTTCTGCTTCTTTGAATTTGTTGTTCATTTTATCTACCCATGGGTCTCTCATTGGTGCACAATGATGTTTTAACAATTCGGCTAACCAGTCAGAAAAATTCGATAATTGTAAAGAACCCTTTATTAACTCCTGGACAGTAAGTTCAGTATCCAATATTCCAGTGATCATATCTGATTCCTTTTGAGGCACGGTAGTTAATAGTACATCCCTCAAAGTATCAAATAATGGAACTAAAAGAGTATTTTGGTAATCGAAGACTTCAGGTCTTCTCATATAAACGAAAATTTCATTCTCTACGTCATTCCAATATTTATCGGCAAGTTGAGTTTTCTTAATACCCCTTTCACCATCTAAATTTGGTCTGAACTGTAATAAAGGATCAAAAACAATGTCATGTCTTAATTGAGGGTTCTTAACAATTTCTTGTAGATCTATTTCTTTTAAACACTGTAGATTGATTGGTGGTAACGGTAATGGACCATTATTTGAACGCATGTATTTTATTCTGTCTTCTATCGTAAGATCGTTAAGGTTATTGCTTGTCAGGAATTTGCTGTTGTATAATTTGTTGTTATTGAACAATAGAGAATTTTTAGAACCTACTGGGATATCATTCTGAATATTAATTTTTGATGAATTTGATGGAAAAGATGGAATGTGAGATGAAGAAGATGATGCAAATGAGGATGAAGTTTCTGGAACATCAGGAGATGACTTCTTGTATAGTACAGATGGGTGTGATGTTTGTACTAATTGATTGGCTGTTCTTAAAATCGAACGATGTGATCTGATGTTTTTTCTCTTCTTAATTCCTCCTCCTTGAGGTGATGATGGTATTTGTGCTTGATTATGTTTGTTATTGGTACTACCGACAGATAAACTATTTTCATTCAAGTTTGATGATGAATTACTAAATTGATTGTTTTTATTTTGAGAATGATTAGTGGAAAAAGAAGAAAGTCTTCTTAAAGAAGAATGCAAAGTTGTTGGAAGTGATTGTGATCTGAATTTACTGTTACTACTTAATTTTTTCATATCGAGTAATATCTGATTTGATTCATTCGTTTCATCCATTGATTTAATATATGTCTGTTCTTTCGAGAGTGTGGTGGTATTGTTTATGGTATTGGCATTTGGATTTAATGGTATGTTGTTGGTATTTTTTGTAGTTTCAATGTCTATATTCTCAGGTGAATCTCCACTTTCTTCTAAACTAACATTTTTACTATCCTCAGTAACATTATTATCCATATTGATGTCGATATCAACATCAATATCACTCACATTAATATCGTCTACAATATTAATAAACTGACCAGTTTGAGGATCAAACGGTTTGAAAAATGATGTACTAATAGTGTTACCAGAAGAGTTCGATGATGTGTTGATGATGTTGATTTGGTCTGTAGCTTCATTAAGTACAATACCTTTATTGATATTTTGCTTAATATCACTATCAGTAATGTTACTATTATTAGGATTATTCTCTATGCTAATTTCATCGACTCCTCCACTGATCATGTTTGAATTTGAAGAAGGAAGATTGTTGTTAATATTTGGTGTCACACACCCATTTTTGGTGATATTTATATTGATTATTCCCTCTGTATAATCTCGAAGACTATTTTTTTTAATATGTTGATGATGAGCACGATGTTGACCTATGCTGGCCCTTGATGATATCGCCTGAGGATTATTCGTCGATATATCGCTGGCAGAACTGCTGCTTGCCTTATTTGAACCAGCAGGAGAGTTTGAACTATTATTATTGTTTGTTGGATTGGCTGCTGTCGAAGCAGTAGTTGATGAGTTCATAATTTCTTTGCGTATTTCCTCTTTGTTGATCTTATTATTAATGTTTGGGTCTTGATGAAAATTATTTTTACTTAGCTAGTATGGGGGTTTATATATCTCTTTACAGTCTAAATCTATTAACGACGTCGAGTTAAATCAGAATGGGGGCGGGGCAGAAGTTGTTCCTTTATCTGACAGAGAGAAGAAAAATATCGAGTCTAATGGTATAGGATATATAATAACAGGTAAACTGGGGTGTTGTTGGTGATGATGATATTTTTTTTTTGGTTTACACAAAAAAAAAAAATAATAAGAAGAATAAAAACTATTAATATATATAAAATCTATTTATATAAAATTAATAATCATAGTAAAAAAAAAAAATTTCTTTTTTTTTTTCTTATTAAATTGAATGATTAGATAGGTGATATATAAAAATCATTAATATTTTAACAATAATAAACTACTAGGAAAAAAAAATTTATAAAAATACCATAGAATTAAGTACTATGCAAATATCTAATAAAATATATAACAGTATAAGAAAAAATAGGATACAGAAAGAAGTTTTTTTTTAATTTTTTTTTTTTTTTTTTTAAAGCTTTTTGACCATAATAACCATAACCACAGCCTTAACAATATATCGTTCTAATAAGATTATTATTTATTCTCAAGTAGTCGTATTACGGAAATTTTTCAGTAATATAATGATTGTATGTATATATTAGTGGTAGTGGATAGTGTACCTTATTTATATATATTACTTTATTTAATGATATTATAATAATGGTAAGTAGTAAAAATGGACAGTAATAATAATTAAATTAAGAGAGAAATTTTTAAAAAAAAATTTATGGAAAAATTATTTATTCTCTTTGGTAATTTCTTAGAAAACTTAAAGTCACAGCTAAAAATAAAAAAACCTCATTATGGCAACATATAATAACATCTATTACCGTAACTAGATAGTATATATATATATATATATATATATATCATATTGAAAGAGTGATGTTGAAATATTTAAATTTGATACTAAAACATACTATATCATTCATTAAATTCATATTAATTTGTTATTATTATTAGTTATTAGTTATTTTTAATAGTTAACATTTTTATTTTATTACTTTATTTGATTAATTGATGCTTATTAACTTAAAATATTATAATATAACTACTATGGATGGACATTAATTTTCTTTCTCTTCATTATTCTTATAATTAATCAGAGTTCATTTATATGGACGGATGTAGGAAAAATAAAGTATATGTTTGTTTGCCTGTCTGTTTCTGAATATCCGTTATTTCTTTTTTCTTTTTTCTTTTTTCTTTTTTCTTTTTTATTTCTATGGGTTAAAACAAAAAAAATAGAAGTTCGTGAGTGAGTTTAACTGTGATTTTCTTGGTTTGGGATTGGGTTTTTTTTTTTTCTCTTTTCTTTTCTTTTCCTTGATGCTCCTTCTTGTGCGGACCTCTCTGTCTATTGTTCTGATTAATTAGTTAAAAAAATAAAAATAAAAATAAAAAACAAAGAGAAAGAGAGCAGAGAAAACCCTTCAGTGAAAATAATAATCTCATGTTCGTACATTAAAATATCCAAGACATTTCTTTTGATTCTCTCCCCGCTCTAGCTTATTTATTGTGCACCCTCAATACATTTATTAGTACTACTCTGCGTCTGTGTGTCTTAGTGTGAACGTACGCTCCGGATAACATAACATGCACGGAAAAAGAAACGAATTTAGAATTATTACTAGATACCTCGTTAGGAAATAGTTAATTATATTCTTGCTAGAGTGTATTTATGTGAAAAACAGAGAGAGAGAGAGGCAGACAGGCATGAAGAGTGTCTTGTGTCAGTAGATTTCTTAACATTATATTTGCTGTGTACACTCTGGTAATCCTATTCTTTCTCATTTTATTTTGCGTACTTTCTTTTCTTTTCGAAAGATGATGATTCACGCCATATACACAAGAAAGAGAATAAAACAAAATTATAATGATATTATCATCTACTAGGTTAATAAGCACGGAGAAATGGACTGGAGATAGAGTGCATCATTTACATATATTGAGAGAACAGGTTGGTAGCAAATTTTTTTTTTTTTTTTTTTTTTTTTTTTTTTCAGTAAATGGTGAGCGATGTCTGTATACATGTCTGAATCAATATCATCGAAAAGAAAAAAAGAAAGGTAAATATTATCAAATTGTTGCACGCATTTATTAAACAAGATATCTTTCCGTTGGAAAGTAATTTTTGCAACAAAAATAATAATATAAGTACGACAATTTGTGGAAATAGAAACATTGAAGTGGGGGGGAGGGTGAGGGATGAAGGAAAGAAAAGGAAAGAAAAGGAAATACATATTAATCACAGTGAACGGGTTATTGGTACATTTTTCTCTTTCCGTCTGAAGATCATTTAGTAAAATGACTTGTTGAAAATAAATGGAAAGAATATTACTGCATGAAATGTTTCTTAAATTATATGTATTTTTTGTATTTTTTTTTATTCTTTTTATCTGTATTTTCAATAGAGAAAAGAAAAAAAAAAGAAACAAAAAAATTATAACGTAGTAAAGACTTTTTTCTTTTCTTTTTTTCTAAGTACAAACTTTATTGGAAGTACGACATTCGTTTCTTGCATTCATTGTTAGTCAAATTTCAATAACATAAAATCCTGTAGAACAATGAAACTTTATTTTTTGTATTAGAAAATTTAGTAATATAGTATTTATCTATTTATACATATTTATACATATTTATACATATTTATTTAATATAATGTATCATGATGATTCCCTTATGTTACAAAATTTGGGGGTTAATAATATAATAAAAAATTAAAAAGAAAGGAGCTTTCGGAAACTACATTAATCTTTTACTGTTTCAAATTTTATATCGAAAAAATAATCAAATTCGATGCAACATTGTTTTAGGAATGTTTCTTTATTTTTAATATTATTTTCTGGTTGTTATTGAATTATATATATATATATATATAATCTTATTAAGGAATATGATTATATGGGTTTTAATTTAGAATATTGGATTTTAAATATTTTACGATTACATTAAAAATTTCATAAAGAATTGTTATATAAATTATGATGCACGAAATTCCGTTTCGTATAATGATATATATTTATATATATACTACGGTTATTAATTTAATCTGGTATTTTGAATTTTTTACATTACGGATTTCTAAATCCGTTTAATTGTTTTTCATCTTTTGTTCTTTTGAAAATTTAAATTTTTATATGTTGTAGTAACCGAAAAGGAATTATCCGTAACTGATAGTTAGTAAACAAAAAAACACAATTCAACAGAAAAATCAATGTAACAATTCAAATCTACTGATTAACAACAATTATGATGTGATTATTTTATTTTTCTCGAATTATTTAATGTTGTTGTTGTTGTTGTTGTTGTTGTTGTTGTTGTTGTTGTTGTTGTTGTTGTTGTTGTTGTTGTTCATTTATATAAATCTACCATTTTACCATTGTTTTTAAGACTGTTCAATATTTGAAAGCACTTGATTCTTTGTGGTTTTATTTACTGACTTTTTTTTTATCATAAAATGTAAGAGCATCGTAATTAACTGAATTTTGTGTTTATTGTTGTTTATTATATATCTTATGATATATTTTAATACTGTAAATGTACAAGTTGGGGGTGTTTCTTGGAAATTATTTTATTCTAACATGTTACGTTGAGCTGCATCAACAAATTTATGTATTACTATGTACTAATTAATTTTTTTCAATATCAGAATATTTTACTCACCTCACGTTGAAGATAAGTTATCTCAAGGGGATTTGGATCGTAAGGCATTCCTAGAAAAGGAAATTAAACAGATACATATGCCTTACTTGTGAACTTGTAAAAATTTTTCCTTGAATAAAAATCATAACATTAGCCAAATAATAGTAGAAGATAGAATAATTTAAAAAAAAACTGTCCAAGTTGATATATATATATTTCTGATATTTAATATTTATTTTCTATTCTTGATCTTTATGTTTTCCTATTAATATGGATGAATCCCGGAAAACTTATATTCGCATCATAAACATAAACAACAAAAAAAAATGAAAAAGTAGCCCCTGTTTATTCCTATAGCAGAATATAGAAATATACAATACAATAAAACTTATTATTACTATTTTTTATTATTATTATTACTTTATATAATCCCGTTATAAATTTATTTTTATTTATACATATTTATTGATTTTTAAAAAATTCTATTGTTTTTTTTTTTGTCTCATTATACCTGTAAATATTTAATTTTAACCACCGAAACCGTATAAAGTTCTACCTTGTCTCTTCAAAGCGTAGACAACATCTAATGAAGTAACGGTCTTTCTCTTGGCGTGCTCAGTGTAAGTGACAGCATCTCTAATGACAGATTCTAAGAAAGTCTTTAAGACAGCTCTGACTTCTTCGTAGATTAAACCTGAGATACGTTTAACACCACCTCTTCTAGCTAATCTTCTGATAGCTGGCTTGGTGATACCTTGAATGTTATCTCTTAGAATCTTTCTGTGTCTCTTAGCACCACCTTTACCTAAACCTTTACCACCTTTACCTCTACCGGACATTATTATTATTTATATTATTGATTATTTTTGTTTGATTTTCTTATATCAAAGCTGTAATAAAAATATATATACATAATTGAATAAAACAAAGAAAAAAAACATAGATCAAGATATTCTAAAATAAATATAAATTAAATTCATAAAAAAGAGAGAAAAAATAGATTGACTTACAACTAAAAAAAGAAAATAATTATGAAACATACAAAAAAAACAACAACAACAAATTAATTAACAAACAAATTAATTAACAAACAAATTAATTAACAAACAAATTTGGAAATGATACAATGAACAAAGCAAAAAAGGGAATACTATCTCTGATTTTAAACAGAAAGTCGACACACTTATATATTAATTAATTTACATCCAAACAAACAAACAAACATGATGGTTATACCTCCTTATTTTATTATTTTCACATCGAGAAGAACAAGAAGAACAAGAAGAACACACCATGTTAATAATATTAACAGAAGTAACTATTCTACAGCACAAGGAAACAACTTTAAAGAGACAATTGGGTTAATAATTTTTTTTTTTTCACTTTTAAGAAAACCCATAATAAAAATAGATTATCTAAAATGATAAGAAATATTTAATTATTCCAGAGGCGAAAAAATTGGAACGATTTAATTATGTGCCAATGAGAAAATCCGAGAATGCTAATGGTAGAGAGAATCACAAAAACAACAGAGAACATTTTCTCTTTCTGCTACTTTATTACCTTAAAAATATAATAAATCTTACTATAATAATAATAATAAGAGTACATTTACTTCTTAAATTCTTTATTATATCAACTGGCAGTGACAATTCAATCAAGAGATTACTATTGATCTCAACATTTCTCTCTTCACGAAGTACATTAAAGTAAGAACATTTATAAAAAAAAAAAGGTACTTTTCTAAAATGATTGAATCATTGATTTTTTTTTTTTTTTTTTTGCAAAAAATCAATAGAGACGATAACAAATTCTCGTAGCAGATGTCATTTAATTTAAGTTAGAAGGGTAATTAATATTTTGTTTCTTGTTTTAAATTTTTTTCGGTACAAGAAGAAAACGTATGGGAAGAGAGCGAGCGTCATGGGTTTTTGACGCGTTCCGAGATTTTCGCTTTCGCCATAGTTAAACAGTTCTATAAATTTCACATCAAAATATTCTTGAAATTTTTACATAGTTAAAACTGTTGTTTTATAGTGAATATTTTCCTCAAACAGTTTTTGGCAAAGAAGAAAAAAACGTTTTTTTATTTTTTTATGTGACCGTATGACTGTATTGACCGTGTGGGAAGGTTGTTTTTACTTTCTTTTCCATTCTTTTTCTTTATTTCCTTGTGGCACCTCCTCTCTCTACTGAAAAATGTCTCTCTCTCTTTCTGTAGTTTGTTTCAATCTCTTTTTAAAACTCAAATCAATAATTGTAAAAAATAGTTTCATTATCTATTGATAATAGAAAATGTGTAAATCAAAATAGTTTTTTTTTACTAACAATTTTCATAATTTAATTAGTATTATCTCCTTGTTTTGTGTAAATAAATGAATTCATTTCGAAAGTGTTGATTATTTATTTATTTATTTATTGTTTTTTTTTTAATATTTAAGGATTATGAATTATTGATGTTTTTTATTTTTAAAAATTAATTTACTTCATTTCATAAAACTATACTATTAAAATTCATTTCTCTTATTAATTGCGTCTACTTTTTAACTATATCATACAGTTTATATATTTTAATTTGTTGATAATATTTGTTGAGTTTCTTTGTTTTCACTGTTATATTATCTTATTAGACTTATCTTATATATATATTTTTTGCTTTGTATCTGTTAGGTTCTATATAAAGACAAACAAACAAAATAAAACTAGTCAACAATGGCCAGAACAAAGCAAACAGCTAGAAAATCCACTGGTGGTAAAGCCCCAAGAAAACAATTAGCCTCCAAGGCTGCCAGAAAATCTGCTCCATCTACTGGTGGTGTCAAGAAGCCACACAGATATAAGCCAGGTACCGTTGCCTTAAGAGAAATCAGAAGATTCCAAAAATCTACTGAATTATTGATCAGAAAATTACCATTCCAAAGATTAGTCAGAGAAATTGCTCAAGATTTCAAGACTGATTTAAGATTCCAATCTTCTGCTATCGGTGCTTTACAAGAATCTGTCGAAGCCTACTTAGTTTCCTTATTTGAAGATACTAACTTAGCTGCTATCCACGCTAAGAGAGTTACCATCCAAAAGAAGGATATCAAATTAGCTAGAAGATTAAGAGGTGAAAGATCATAAGCATTTTTCAATCATGAGAAATAATTATATATACGATAAAAAACACAACAACACATTGAAAATTTTTATTTTTCTGTATAATATATTTAATAATATTTTTTTAAATAAGTAACGGTTTAACATTTTAATAATATAAGGGAATTTTTTCATTATTGAAAATTATTATCATTTCTTTTATTTTATATAAGAATAACAGAGATATACATACATATATATATCTGCAAACAAGCTGAATACAATAAAGATTTACTTTGGAATAAGATGGTCGAATAAAAATGGAATTGAAACATAAATAAACTATATATCGATATGAATTTATATCATATGATTTTTAATTTTTTAAATATATATTTGTAATCTATTCACATTTAAGCGGAACCAGAAATGAAGAACCATTTGTCAATAGATTTGTCAATTGGAGCATCTGGTAATGGAGCAGCAGCTGGAACAGCGGTAGCAGCAGCGGCACTGAAAGTTGGGGTATTAGATAAAGTAGTGTTAGCTAATGCAATATTCTTAGAGTCGGCAGCAGTACCAGCCATCAATTTCTTCCAGGATTCATGAGTTTCCTTAATGATATCCATGGCATATTTTCTGTTCTTAGCTTCACCAGAGAAAGCAAATTGATTTTCTGGCTTACCATCTGGGATTTTGTAGATTCTGAACCATTCATTGGTAGCTCTCAATAAACCTGGGAAGTACTTTTCAACATCTTCAATGTCATTTAATTTTGGAGCTAATGGATCATTGATGTCAATAGCAATGACTTTCCAGTCAGTTTCACCTTCATCTAATAAAGCCATAATACCTAAAACTTTAACTTGTTTAACTTGACCGGTGTAAGAAATGGTTTCACCAATTTCTAAAACATCAACTGGATCATTGTCACCAACAGCTTTGGTTTCTGGGTGAGCTTCATTTGGATCTTCCCAAGTTTGTGGGAAAGCACCGTAGTTGTGAATGTAACCATGATGAGGGAAACAATTTCTGACGAATCTTAATTTACCCTTCTTGGTGTCTTGGATGATTGGGTTTAAAGGTTCATCCTTGGTGATTTCCAATTTAGCGTTGGACCATCTTGGAATTTCAACAACCATATTTAAAATTTGATTTTCTTCATCAGCGTACAATGGAATGTCGTGGAATGGAGAAACTGGTTTACCATCTTGTTCGATGAAAACTTTGTAATCTAAGGTGTTCTTAGCACCAATTTGTCTGGTAGTGTAAACCATTTTTAATAGATATGAAATTATAAAAAATCTACTTGTGTAGTTCCTTTTCTATCTTTAATTAAATAATTAGGAATTGCAGGATATAAAATAAAAGAGTAAAAATTACAATACAATTAAATAGATCAGGATTTATATTTCATTAACCAAACATTGACAGAGTTGAACATAATTCACTTCAGAACCAAAAACTATGAATTAATTAGTCTCAATTGAAACTCTAGAAGATTAAACTTAAAAGGAATAATAACATCAAAAGTTAATTGATAAAAAAAAAAAAAGTATTATAAAATTCATCGTCATGAAATCGTTGGTATTTTTTGTTGTTGTCAATGAAGAAGAAAAAAGTTCACACACCACACACAATGTTACAACTTTTGAGAGTTTTCGGTATTTAAGCCGGACAATATTTATCGTGCTATACGAACGCACTATATCACGTGTGATTAGTACTTCTGGAGAATCTTTTTTTGAAAACGACGCAATAATTTATTTTAGAATATAGAGACTTCAATTATTGTTGTAAGACAAATGTAACCCGATTTGTCTTGTGTTATATCTAGAACATTCTAGAACATGTATAATAAAACAGTACATGATAGGTTACAATAAAATATTATTGTAAACGCCACCCAACATAACTAATAAAAAGATCTAGAACATCATGGAACTCGATACCAGATGAGGAAAGATCATTACATATCGAAGTATAAATACTGAGCATATTTCATGATTAGATCAAATAACTTTTGTAATCTAAATACTATTTTATATTATATATGGATAAAAAGAGACAAGCTTATTTGATTACAACATAGGGATACAAAGATCCGACTCACGTGCTTCCCACTCATTATTATAATAACAACACTATAATAATATTTCAGGTTAGGGTCAGTAACACACTAACAAATCAGACTTAATAAGATCCATATTACAACATTATATTGTAATGCGGTTCGTGCGTAGCAATTTAGCGGATTAATATTCAGATATATAACTCGGATTAATTGTGGATATAATAGTAGACGGAATGTATGACGGACTATTATATTAGTTATATATGTTCAGATGGGAAGCGCAGAGCAGATTCGGATCTTTATATATATTTTTACTGAACAGATTGAATCATATTTAATATTTGGTAATTTATTAAGAAATATATATATAATTATAGAAGTTACTCTTAAAATTCTTCTTACTCTTCTATCCAAAAGGTCAGGAAAGTAATATAATTATCTATTCATTATTGGGGTCTTTATATACCTTTTTATAACTGAACACGTCAACCAATTCAACGTTGTCGTCGAATTACCTTTGTGCTACAGAGGTATAACAGAACATTACTTATTACACACTAGGAACTCAGTAGGAACATTGATAGAATAGACCGGTGAAAAATTTTTACCCTCGCATTCCATTATATCCGATATATAGCATATTTATCCGAGTAGTTAATACTTAACTGCCATATGATCTGGTTCCATGACCTATGGTTCCTATTTCAACATAGATCTTATACCTATATCTATTTAATCCTCGTCCATATTAGTAGAAACACATACTAAATAACATCATTTAACCAAATTGTAATAATACGAATCGACATTGAGTATTCTGACATGTAATGAATATGAGAAACCCTAACGAAGAATAATTAACTTTACCCTAACGAAGAATAATTAACTTTTGAATAAAAAGTTAAATAATTTATAATTTCCAAATTAGGAAATTTCGGATAAAATCTGAAACACAATCCAAGATTGACGTCATCGGACATGACTACGTCAATATACTAGGACCCAAGTAGGCTTGGACGGGCAAGCAGTTTTTTTTGTGATCAAAAATCGGGGCACCATCCGGGCAAGAACAAATTTTTGAGATGAAAAATCGGGGCACCACCCGGGCAAATTTTATTTATTTAGGGCCATTAAATAGGGTTATAAATTTTTGCTTCATAAACTTTGATTTTGATATTTTATATTCTTTTGGTATTATAAAATGTGCTTTATATGTGAAATTTTATTAAGCAATATAAAGAAATAAGAAGTATGTGCGATATACAGAGAGTCTTTCAAACCGAAACTATATAAAACCACGGACTTCATTCAATGATTGAGGCAGTGATCCACTATATAAGTCTATATCTAAATTTGATCTCGAGATAGTACTAAAGTTTGCTATTGAAAATGCTGAATACTCATCTAATCTATGTCTATAATCACCATATATTTTCTTTAGCTTAGAAAATGATCTCCCTGAATTAACAGACGTAACAGAAAAAGAAAATATATAATCAATTTAATATATGTGATGAAAACTCATAATTTTAATGAAAAAATGTGCTAATTTATTTTTATATTTAGTTTTGGTAAACCTTATTGGAATAGCTAGTTAATAATACGGTAAGTAGGGATAGTATTATAGGATAACAGAACCTAAACAAATATCTTGATAGTCATAATAACTTAGAAATTCAAACTGTGAATAAAAGTTTTACACTGCCATTAATATAAAGTTGTAAAATTAACTAGAATTATAGGGTATTCAGTCAATGGTTCCTAGATTTTGGATATAGAGTAGTCAATAACAAGATTAAACAACATAAACATCATATCCATGGTTGACCAGTTGCACTACAGAATAGTTTTTATATGAGTGAAGTTAAATGTATATAATGTCACATATATATCCCACCAGATGCCTTACATCAGGCAATAGTGTCTAAATATTCAATCATATGACAGACAAGCGTTACACAAAGATTGATTAAATAGGGCAGAGTATTCTTCTTTAGGGTTTGGACTTTCGGGCAGGGCAGGGGCGGGCAAGCCAAATTGAACTTTTGCTGCCCGGCGGGCGGGCAAATTCTTGCTTCGGGCACTTAACTATGCGGGCAATTTTTACAAAATCTTGCCCGACCAACCCTAGACCCAAGGAGAACCCTGTACAACAAAAATCTGAGTTAGAAATACCAAAACTAAAACTATAAATAGCGACAGTATTTCTAAGATTTGAATTGTAAAATTAGGATTCTAAAATATATATTAATATCTCTATTTTATAAGTAAATAATAAATAGAACAAGCTTTAATATATCATTGACCATCGATAAGTATTATCAATTACTTATACCCTCATTACTAATATAAGTTATACCAAGTACTCATATTATCACCTGACCTTGACCCATCGAATAGCTAGACATTGTATTAACAAGACTACAAGAACAGAAGTTAATAGCCAAGAAAAAGAAATGCCATTTTCTACAAAGACAAGTTGAATTCCTAGGATACAAAATATCTGAGAACCAGATACGACCAGTACAAGAAAAATGCGAAGCAATCCGAAACATACCAATATGCAAACCACCAAAGGATGCCCAGCGATTCTTGGAAATTATAAATTATTTAACTTTTTATTCAAAAGTTAATTATTCTTCGTTAGGGTTTCTCATATTCATTACATGTCAGAATACTCAATATCGATTCGTATTATTACAAATATATTGTAATTACGGTCTAATATAACGACGGTAATTCAGATTAATATAACTTCAGAGTCGGACAGAATATAATAGTACGTTATTATATTAAGTTATATTCAGATGGGAAGCGCAGGATCGGATCTTTATATATTATTAGTTGTCAGATTAAAACTTACAACAAAATAGAAATTAAAATGCTTCTATGGCCAAGTTGGTAAGGCGCCACACTAGTAATGTGGAGATCATCAGTTCGACTCTGGTTGGAAGCATATATTTTTGCATTCCTTGAGATGTAAGCTCATATTTAATTCTAACATTTAAAATGCAAAGAAACTATATTAAGTAATTTACATTAACTAAATTTCTTTTAATTACTTATCTATCACCAAAAGATACTGAATAAACATTTTGTTGAATTATTTTTTTTTTAGATGCCTGTTTTATCCTCTTTGTTTAAAAATTTATATAAAACAATTATATATATATATTAATACATAGGCTTTTTTGTATGTGATTATTATCTGTTGATGACTCGAATGCTCTCAAGTCAATCAATTGCTTTTGAATATAGAATCATGAGTCTTCTCTAAATATTTTAATCTCCCTTTAATATAATCACACATGCTCTTTCTATCTTGTTCTGTTGCTAAATTCTTTTCAATATGAACAAATTTTATTTTATCAACACATATATATTGATTAAAAATTTTGAAATTTTCCAATTCGATATCATAGTTGTTTAATTTTTCAATTGCTCTATAACCTCTAATATGTTCTCCGTTTTCGATTAGATCATTATCTTTCCATAATGATATTGGATCAAATTTTGGTAAATTGGAATGAACGAACATAATATCTACTTCACCTTTATCATTTTCGTCAGGACTATTTTCCTTCAAAATGTAGTTTTTGTAATAATGCTCTAATGAATAGTCCTTATTATATGTTCTGGATTCTGGCTTCTTATATTTAGATTGAATTTCTTCCTTGGCTTGCAAAAATCTATTGTAATCTTGTACAAAATCGTGTTGCAGCATAGCAACACCTCTGAAACCCTTATTGCCTTCTTGATGATAACCATCTACACCAGTCTTAGTTTTGACCTGGTAAAATGGAAGATCATAATATACCGCAGCTGCAATAAAAGTTTCTTTATCACCTTCACCAGCTGCCTTTTGTGTAAACATTGGATAATACCAAGTTGGTCCATTAACATTATAATACAATGATAACAACATTGTAGGGATATGCTGTTTTTTATTTATTAACAATTGGCCTGACTCAGTTGAGGGATCTGGAATAGTCCCTTGTAAATCATGCAATGGAACATTATCCAAATTTTCAGTATATATTTCTGGGGGTGTTAAGTTATCAATGGAATTTCTTACCCTCTTCGTATAATCTACAGAAACATCAGCAATAGCATAATAATATGGGGTTGTAGTTCTTCTCCAGAAATCTGGCCATAAAACCAAACCTTTTGACTTATATGGATCTTGATCGAAAATATAGTCTAAATTCTTAACTGGGAAATTATCTGCATCCAACAACAATAAATCTTCAAAACTTGATGAAATTAAAGCAAGTGATTTAAATTGGTAACCTTTAAAATCAAATATCCTAATTTGTTCTTCAGGTAGTACATCTGATATAAAAATACATTTAGCATTAAATCTTGGTAAAGTGTCCTTACAAAAATCTTTTTTTTCATCTTCATCAACAGGTGGGATGAAAACTTCAACTGGAAGAGTTGTACCTAAATTTCGTAGTGTCTTAATAATTAAAAATGCCAACACAGAGAATTTACCACCACCAACCATGACAATACCCTTTTTGGAGTATAAATGTTTTGGTAAAGTAAGTTTGCTAATAGAATTAACAAAATTATCATGTGTAGATTTTAACATTTTCAACTCATCATCACTGAACTCCAAACAGTTTTCCAAAGCAGCTTTTGTTAACTTATACAGTTCTCCATTATTTTCTGGTCTATCTGCAATATTTTCTGTTAAAATACAAGAGTCCTTGTAATTTCTTCTACTTTTACCAACTGGTGAATATTTTTTCATTGAATTGAATACTTGTGAATAAAATTCTTTTAATAATTTTGTTCTTTCTTGTGCATTAGCATCATTTTCCTGATTTTCTGCATTTGTATATACACCATTCGAAGGTTGTTTATTATTAGCCTTAACTTCATTATTTTTGAAACTTGAACCTTCGGATGTTTTGAGATCATTAGATTGAGGCATATTCTTCTCATCATCATTATTTAAAAAACCTTTCAAATAGTTAGAATATTCATTTAAACCATTCTTAGAGGCAACATCATTGGCAGAATTGGAATTATATAAGGAACTACCGATTAATTCAGGATCAGATAATTGAGTATATGAAAATACCAAAAAAAGTAAAACTAGTATAAGACTAAGCTTCAGTATTTTAAAAAACCTCTTACTGAATAGACTCATATTGGTAGATATAATTTTTAGATTGGAATTACTTTTCCTTATGGGCGGAGGATGTGCTATATATTTTGATATTATAAAAATTGAAAGTTAAAAATATTGATGAAGGATTCATATATAATACTTAAATCTAACAAACAACTAATATTAAATTAAATTAAATTAAAATAAAAGGCATTCTTCAATAGTAAAATTAACCATTTTGGTACCTTACACAAATGATTAGTCGGTTTTCTTCTTTTTTCTTTTTTTTTTTTGAAACCAACAAGAAGACAGTTCTAAGCGTCATACCATTATAATTTAATACAAATAACGTGAAAATTCAAATAAATTGATACATTTTGAATATTTCGAAATTTAAAAAAAAAATAAAAATAAAAATTAAAAATTTTTTTGTATTCTAAAAATTATGCGTATTAAGAGAAGACATCAATTTAATGCAGTCCATTTCCTTTAATAATATGCTATATGCTGGTTTGAAGTTGTAAATATTAGATCAGATAAACTTAAAAATGAGAAAAAATTTAATAACACAGATTGAGTCCTCAAAAATATGCTTCCCTCATTTTTGACCTTGCTCTAATTTGATACTTACAGTTTGTTGCAGGACAGATTCTTGGACCGTAAATATCTGGGTCCAAACTTCCTAGAATTACCGGTGATATCTTATTATCTTTTGAGAGTCTTGAAATTTTTTTGTTAATTCTATCCTTTTTAGTTTTTTTAGATTCTGCTTTGGCTGATTGAATCCTATGATAGCACCTACCACAAAAAGAATGTCCACAATTTGAAATAAATGTTCTTTTTGATAAATCTCTGTCTAATTGGGAGGGTCTTATCATAGTTTGATATGGACATGCAAATCCATACTTCTCCGTTATATCTTTAAATTCATTGAACTCCTTATCTTCTTGAGTAGTACCTATAAAGCTATCTGGTATACCAATACCTAGCTCAATTCCACAAAGACAACAGACTGGCACTTCAATAACAGATTCCATATTTTTATTGCCAAATTCATCATTAACTTCCAGCTCTTGTTCTTCGAACATTATCACATTATTCCCATCTTTATCTTTTTTATTAATTATTTTAGCTGGAACCTCAGTATTGAATGATGAGCTGTAATGTTCTGGAACTTCTTTAGCTTTCTTCCTCAACAGTTCTTGTAACTTTTCATTTTTTTTTGCAAATTTACGTGTTCGAATATCATGTTCTCTTTCTTCTCTTTCTTGAATCATTGAAATCAAATCTTCAGTTTCCATATCTCCTGCTGGTATATAATCGTTCCCATTTGAGTTTACAAAAAGTCTATTACCTGTTGAGAGGTTGTGATCTGGCCATGCATGGCCCAACATATTCCAAGTCTCTGATGCAATAATTTCATCACGAAATTGATAATCAAAATTATAAGGTCTGTCACGATTTTGTGTGGACTCATTTATTACATGACCACCAGAGTCAAAAAACATCAACATCATTTCTGAATTTGAGTGAATTTCATAATCATTCATGTCATTATAATTAACTTCATACCATATCCTAATAAATTCTGCATTAGATAAACCCATATATATACGTGGTAATTCGAAAAGCCCATGATCCAAACCATACTTAAATTCAATAAACACATCCAAAAGGATTTGTTTGTCAAAATGATATCTGGTAGCTATATCTTCAATGTCATTTTTAAATGAATTAACATCAGAGCATTCATAGAATAAAATTTTTATATCATCAGGATAGTAATTCAAAAATTCTGGCCTAAATATGAACCTTCTATGATGTTCCCCGATAGCTCTTCTTCTTTCTCTCTTTTGTGCTTCAAACCTCGATGACCTCGTTCTTTGTCTCGCTATTCTCAAATTCCTTATATTTCTTGAACGAATTTCCCGTCTAGACTGTGATCTATGCTCTCTAGAAAGTCTACTAGCAATGCTAGAGTCTCTCTCAGTTTCCATCATAGCTTGTAAACCTGAAAACATATTCTCACGTGGGTTATCTGATATTCTATTTAAAGTTCGACCATCAAAATTAGAATTACCTCTTGTATTTGTTAACATTTCAAAGGAACTACGGTAAGGAATATCATTTATTGTGGAAACTAATTGAAATGTTCTTCCACCTGGTAAAGCTAATGCTAGCCCAGGAGGGTTTTCAACTATATTTTCACCCACAATCACTAGATCATCATCAACTATAACATTAGTATTAGGTACCGACTCCTGGATTTCCGATTCCTTATCCAAATCTACCACTTCTCTTTCATGTATAACAGCGATGTCATCAGTATTTCCCCCATCACAATTATCTCCTTCAACGTTTATGTAATTTATATTTGTCCCAACCACATCAATAGAATTCTCTTCATTATTATTGTCGTTCGAGTTTGTCCTAGATGTCAAGTCATTATTTTCATTCCTCTCTTGAACATTATTATTATGTGCCCTTGAATTGTCTTCATGCTCCGACTTGAAGTTACTCTTATCAATCACCAAAGGTCTGTTTTCTGTCTCTTTATAACCTCCTAAAGGATTGCCATGATCATTCTCATTATCACTTGCGATAACAATCATACTTTGGTCAGGTCTTTCCCTTTCGCTACTGTCTACGCTTATGTTATTCTCTTGCATCAATAAAGAATCAACAACATTCAAATTCTTTTTAAGTATATTTAAAAAGTAAAGATAGCCTTCCTCAATATAATTATCGATAACCTTCACTATTTTTCTTGGCTGGAGTTAATATAACTATACAACATATGTTACTTATAAATGGTATTTATAACTTGATTATATTATTAAGTTTAATCAACTATGAGAGTACTTACTTGTTCTGAAGTCATTTTTTATGCGTTGCCACATTGTATAAAGACGGACTTGGCTGTATCATGCTAAAAAAAGTGCGCACAAAGGATAAAGAATGGATTATATGAGGTACAGATTATTCAAATAAATCTATGTAATTTAAAACATATTAAAGTAATTATTAATATTTGAAAGGCTCCCACAATGATTTGGATGAGAGAACATTTTATCTTTCATTAAATGTAGTACATGCACTGTAAGATTTAAGTCTAACAAAAATACTAGTTGAGATGTTTGTAACCTGCAAAATTAACTACGACTTAATTAAGTATAAATTCTTACTTTCTTTGTTTTATAAATTATCTATACTTATATGTATCTTTTTATATTTATAAAATAAGTATTATAATATCTATGGTACAAGGATTGTGTTCCGTATAGTGATGACGAATGAAGTAAATAAGTTTTTTTTAATATGAGATGAAAATCGAATGAAATTTTTAATTGCTATTGCTATTTTTTTTTGATTCATTTAATAACAATAATAATTGCAGTTTATTCAATCTCTTATTTCTTTAAACCACTTCTCATGTATTTACCAATAACAATACAATGGTCTCTTTCATAAGGTTCTAAAGTTAATTGTTCTAATGGCTTAATACGTTCTTCACGTAATTTTTGGACTTCTCTGGCAAAAACAGTTTCAGCATCAACAGTAGAGTCGATACAGTTAGCCTTAATAGAGATGACAACACCACCTTGGTCTTTTAAGAACATATGAGAGTTTAGAGCAATAATACGGGCTTGATCTGGTTGGGCAACATCTGCGAAAACAGCATCAACCATACCGACTAACATTCTGTATTTTTGTGGGTGTCTAGCATCTTCAATGATAGGGATAACATTTGGTCTCTTCTTAGCCATGGAGATCAATTCTCTACCTGGTCTGTGAGAGAATTCAACAGCGTAGACAACACCTTCTGGACCAACCAAATCGGAAACATGGGAGACAGAAGTACCTGAGGCAGCACCTAAGTATAAAACTTTCTTACCTGGGCCGATGAATAATTCATCTAGACCACCCATAATACCGGCAGCTAACTTTGATCTGAAAGGATTCCAGACACGATATTCGACCTTAGTTGGTGGAACACCATCTTCTTTGGAAGGTTCTTCAACAGAGACTCTCTTTTCACCGTAGACAGATTCACCTGGGGCCATGTTCTTGGTGACTAATAAATCTTCTTTACCTCTGGCAATGAAGACACCGGCATGCTTATGTGGTTCAATAACAACTTTAGCACCACCTCTGGCACCACCTCTGGCACCACCTCTGGCACCGCCTCTTGGACCACCTCTGGCACCGCCTCTTGGACCACCACGGCCACCGCCTCTGGAGAAACCGCCTCTGGAACCACCTCTGGAACCACCACGGCCACCTCCTCTAGAAAATCCACCTCTAGCTCCACCTCTTGAGCCACCTCTGGAACCACCTCTGGCACCACCTCTTGAACCTGGTCTGAAAGACATTTATATTTATATTATATGTTATTTATGAATGGAGAAAGTTCTCGAATTAGAGACAAACAAATTTTTTTTTTTATATTTGACTTTTAGATACTTAAACAGTGGAACTTACTTTTTCTTATAATACTCCTCCTGAAATCTAAAATGAAATGAATGAAAATGTCTAATCAAAAAAAAATATTGTTTCCTTCAAAATAGATGGTTAAATATAATTTTTTTTTTATTATTACAAATTTTTATTCTTAAAAAGAAAATTCTTATTAGCTGATTTATAACTAGTCTTCTTGATTGGATTCTTCTTTTTTTTTTATTTTAATTTAAACTTCAGTTTTAAAAAAGTGTAAAAGAATGAAAGAACTTTAAGAAATCAATCGATCTTTAAATATCAAAACGACTATTAAAGTAATATATAACAATAAACTTATTTTAAATTGACCAAGAAGAAGTCTATTTAAAGTATGTCTTATGCATTAAATTAGTTTATATAATATCAAAATGAAAAATTGAATAAAAAAAATTTGATGAGATGAGCTTAAAAGAAAATTTTTTTCATGTTGAAACTTTTTTTTTTTTTTTTTTTTTTTTTCATCATCATCGAATTTTTTTACAATTATAAAAATACGTAGAAACATACGCAGAACCATAGATCAAAAATGTATTTTCAATAAATAAAAAAATTTTTGTTTCGGAAGAAAAAATTAATTATGGGAAATTATTGAAAAATATTTGAAGCTCATCAAAAAAAAAATTCGAATTGCAGATATCACTTGTGACGAAGCTTTTTTCACAATGTGAATTAAATGAAACTGAACTGTCAAAAGGAAACAATTATATACAAGGGTTCTCATGATTTAATGCCTATTAGATATGATGAATAATTTCAATTGAAGAGGAATTGAAATGAGGTCTCTCAATTCGTAATTGTTTCTTGCTATATAAGTGCATTAGTTCAATTAAATAAAAAAAATAGATTGTATGAATGTGAAATCATTATATTTATCTTTAGTTGTCTTGTCTTGTATAATATATTCCTTATTTGGTTGTTGCAGTCAGATCAATTTACAATTATCAGACACATACTACTGTTCCACTTGGTTGTTATAATATAAGGTACGAAAATGGTTCACATTATCAAGTCTCGTAGTAAATCTTTGAAGGATACAGAAGTGGAGGTATCTAAGGACGTTAAATTAGAACAATTGTTAAAAATTGTTTCTGATAAAAACAGAAAGATCAATCCAAACAGATTGAGATTGACTTATTCTGAAGGTTCTAAACAAGTTGCCATTGTTTCCGACAATGTATTAACTGAAAAATTAAGTGATTCAAATTTAGAATTCTTTGTCAAGGATTTAGGTCCACAAATCTCTTGGAGATTGGTATTCATTATGGAGTACATTGGTCCTATTTTAGTTCATTCTTTGATTTATCACTTATCAAAATATAAAGACATTAGAGATAAACTATATAATTCCAATCATGTTTACAACCCAACTTTGAATAGGATAATTTATTATATGGTTCTAGCTCATTATATTAAAAGAGAATTTGAATCATTATTCGTCCATAGTTTTTCTCAAGCTACTATGCCATTCTTCAATTTATTTAAAAATTCTTTCCATTATTGGGTATTAAGTGGTTCCATCTCTTTTGCATACTTTGGATACGGTTTTATCTTTAATGATTCTACTATCAATTCAATGTATTCAAAAATCGGTTTCAATAATCTTTCTTTAGTGATCGCCCTTTTCATCTTGTTTGAAAGTTGGAATTTATATATTCATATCAAATTAAGAACATGGGGTGATGCACAAAAAAAATTGGGTAATGCAACCAAACGTGTACCAATTAATGATGGTATTTTCAAAATTTTTGTTGCGCCAAATTATACTTTCGAAGTTTGGTCTTGGTTCTGGGTTGCTATCGCTAGTAAGCTGAATTTATTTTCTTTAATCTTCTTAATAGTATCTGCTACCCAAATGTACTTATGGGCTCAAAAGAAAAACAAGAAGTACGGTACAAAGAGAAAATTCTTAATCCCATGTTTCTTTTAAAAGGTTTTCAATCAATAATTTATTAGGTAATTATGTAAGTAAGCCAAATATATAAATATGTCGATAATTAAATCGAATCCGTCTAGAATGAATAAAATTCTTGTATACAAATTCAATTTGGAAAAATACAAGGTTATATATATTATTATATTGTTGATAGTAATTTAAATCTATATTTTGACTGCCATGCAATGCCTATATAATTTATTATGTTGTTAAAATGCAATTAATGTGTTAAATCCCTTACTTAGGGACGGAATCCGGCCTCGAAAGAGGTTGTTTGAAGTTTTGAGAATGTAACGTGCTGGGTACTCGAGTATTCTGTAGATAATAGCATAGAATTATTTTAATCTGACATTAATAAAACATCGTCATCTTCAATTTCAGTTTCATCAGAATTCGCTACATCTTCATCTGTAGTTCTGCCCATTGACAAATAATCATTTTCATTTAATTCATTGAAAAAAGTATTTTGTAACAATTCTGATGTTGAGCTACGTTTCTGCGGGTCCATTTCAAAACATTGTTCTAATACTTGGAAACACCAAAAGTGATCTGTCCAAATTTCTTCTTGATATTTCTTAAGTTCATAACTTTCTGTCTTATTTATATAGTCTTCTACTGCAGGTAGTTTTGGTTCAATAGAAACGGTATCATACAATTCTTGTCCCAGATAAACGTGCGTTTCGAATGCAACACTATATTCAGGAAAGGTACCTGCCTCACATTCTTTATTTAATAAGTCATACACAAAACCTTTGAGCCCATTCTTATAACCATCGTCTTTTATATTTTGCAAACCTTGTATTTCAAGCCCTAAACCATGTATGCTTGCACATTTTTTCAGTTTTTTAGAGCCAAAAATGGTACATAATTCCAATAAAGAATCAGTATCATCTAAACTTTGAAACATTGGAAATCTCTTTGCTAATAAACTTAATAAAATCACCCCAACTGACCAAATGTCAATTTTTGTTGTCTGCGAGCCACACTTCATTAGCACTTCCGGTGCTCTAAACCCACGAGTGCCTGCTCTATTTGCCCTCTTAACTCTACGTGTTTCATACTTAGGATATCCCTTTGTCAAATCTAAACCATTGACGTTATTCAAATGAAGAACTTTGCCATTTTGTATGGTCACCATTGGCCCCGCGGATATGTGCCCATCCAAATTAGAGCTGCCTCTAAAAATACATGGACAGAATTGCTCATTATGTCTATTTTCTTTCATGGTCACAGATACTACTTCCTCTCTATCAGAATCATTATTATCCAAGTAGTTATACTGCATTTCTGCTAGCCCAAAATCTACCAAAACACCTTTACCTAACTCAGGATTATATAAAAAATTAGTTGGTTTAATATCCCTATGAATGATCCCTTTTGAATGTACAAAGTTAAGTGCCTGTAGTAACTCCCATATGTATTTTTTAATCCCTTTGATTGGGAGATCTCTGTAAAAAACTCTGAACTCCTCATGTGGGTAGTAAGGTAATATTGCTATAACTTGGTCTTGAAATCTAGTAGCATCACAAAGTGGAGCGACTCTTGGGTTTCCAGTTAATATGTAAAGCAAGTTTAATTCATTATATATTCTCTGAGGTGAAGAGGTTACATATATCTTTTTCAAAGCAACGTATTTATGATCTTGAGACCAAAAGTGACTCGCAAATTTCTCAGTTATTCTTCCTTTCAAATCTTTTGCCTTATACACTGATGAAAACGTACCTTCACCTATTTTATCTATCAATTTATATTCATTTGTAAGACTCGGAACATCAGTGTACAGTTGGTCAATCTCTACTTGTATATCTGCGGGGATGCTATCCACAATTTCTATCGCTTCACTCATTAACAATACTGTTCAATATTGTTATTAGCGTATCTGTTTATTATATTATTTCAATTCTCACTATATTCAAAGTTATTTATTTTATTGTCGAATAGTTTGTATTTACGTGATATCTTAATTTGTGTTATTTATAGCTTACTCATCGGTTCAATTATTCCGTATAGTGTTTCTTGATTAAATCATAACAGTTTATTATTTATATATTGGGAAAAGCGCGTGAGCATCAACACGCTAAAATTTCTAATAATAACGGTTAATTGTCAGACAGGAGGAAAAAGTAGATTAGATACATTGATCTCAACTAACTCTATTGAACCTAATTCTATACTATTTACAACAGATAGTTCAACTATCTTTTAAAATTCTTTTGCTTTACAATAATTGTATCCAAATTGATTCTTTTCTTTTATTATACAAATGCATTATTAAGATATTTAATTGGAGGAGAATTGTTGTAAGAACACTTGCTCATCTGTATTTAATTTTAAGGTTTGGATTCTTGAAGAATATTTGATCAGCAATGATAGTATATCGTTAGAAAACATCTCAACATCAACATTTTTTGACAAACCTTTGATAATTTCTGATAGAGTAGAATTTGATACGGCGACTTGATCGCCTGTTATATTTACAATCTTAATGAAACCCATATAAGCATTGGTTTTTTCTTCAAGAATGTCCAAATCTTTAACAGATTCACACCACTTGTGCCAAATGGAATCAGAACAAAAAATGCCGGATGTAAAGACTTCTGGATGAGTTAAAGCCATACGCCCAATCGTAATAGCTAAGTTTTCAGTAACCGAGCTATCTAATACTACTGTGGTATTAGTAAATAGATCCAAAACGACTCTTGATAAATCGATAATATAATTTTTTAAATCAATTCTCTCACTAATTAAGCCTAAACTCCAAATAGAATTTATCAATGCAGAAACTCCATCAATATCATCGTTATGCATAATTTCGGATCCAATGAGTTTCAAAAATTGAGGTAAAGTTCCTGATAGTAATTGTGGGTTATAGAAGTATATAATATCTCCTAACAAAGCGAAAACACTTTGTCTAACTTCATGAACAGGGTCTTGTAAACATTGTAACATAACTTGTAAAATGGTTGTATCGTTTCCACTTTGAGGAAATAATAATTCTTGAGAAGATGTACCGAGACCTTGCACTATACCATCTATCATATCTAAAGAAGTAATGATAAAATCCTTTTCTGGAACTTGGATTGTTGGATCTGCTTGTCCTTTTACTTCCAAGTCGACACAATTGCATAGAATTTTGTAAGCTCTTGAGTATACTTCTGGAGCCATAGGCATAAATCTATCACCTAAAGATGTAGCAACACTAGATAAACATTCAAGTAACGGCCATAATTCTTTATCATTGTCAGGCAATGAGGTCCATTTTGATATTAGATTTGGCAAAATGATTTGCATAGCTGAATCTTCTAATTCAACCTTTTCAGCAAATCTACCAATGGCATCATATAAAATAATCAAATTTTTCTTTTTGTATAAGGTGAAACATTTAGCAAAATTTTGTAATAATTCATTATATAATAATGTCTCGATTATCTCACTATCACAATTTTCAATAACAACAGCAACACTGCTAATAGCAGACTCTTGAACATCTTTCTTTTTATCAACTAAAGCTGTTAGTAGAGTTTCAAGAACTGGTAATAAAAATTCAGTATGATCTTTTAAAATCCAGGGAGAAAATCTGCTCAAGGTCCAACAAGTAATTTTTCTGACAGGAGCCCATTGATCATTCATTTGTTGTACTAAGAATGGAATTAAAGATGGTAATTGTTCATCAAAATACTTCATTCCACCATCTGCCATTGCACCAAGTGCTAAAACTGTAGCTTCTCTGATATACCATTTATCGGAGGTCAAATGTTCTCTTAAATAAGGGAAAGCTACAGAAATAACATGCTGGGGTAGTAAATTTGTAATGACATCTAATGTCGCTGCAGAGCATTTTCTTAAATTCCACTCAGTATCAAGTTCTCCTACTTCATCGTCATCTGCATCATCATCATCTCCTGCATCATTTCCATCTCTTTTCTTAACAATACGAGGTGCAATAGGTCTAATATCTTCATCCTTATCTTCTAACAAGGCATCATCTTCATTTGAGTTTTCCAAAATCAATATACTGTCCTCATTATACACCATTTTTGCCAATAAAACAGGGACAATATCATTGACATAAGGTTGGACAAGATGGTCTGGTATATTTGAATTTGTAGCAAAGCTATGTAAAAATTCACAAGCTTCGATTGCAACCTTTTCATCATCAGCAGTTCCGATAATATGTAATGTAAATTGAATTATACCAGGCAAATGGGAAACTAACTTATCAGGTCTAAACTCTAATAATGTTGAAAAAGTTATACATATCTGTGCAGTTAATTTATCATTGTCACTAGTTTGTGCTAATGTGAATATATTATTTAAATATTCATCAATTTTTACAATAAATGGTTGAGTTTGTAGTGGTATAATATTATTAAAACATTTGACGGATTCAGCTTTAATAATTGGAGAAAATTGTGGAGATGAAATAAATTTCATTAAGCTATCAACTAAAAATCCCATTGGCTTTATGCTACCGGACCATTCTAATTGGAAAAATTGGGCACTATCTTCCATGATCTTAGATAGTGCTTTAGAACTAGATTCATTACCATTTGATATCAATTCCAAAAGTTGAGAAAGCAATTGCATACTAGTTGGATCATCTCTGTGTTGTCTATAATAAGTGGAAAAAAGAGTTGTGATGACAATACCTGTAACATTTGAAATCAAATAATTATCAGAATTGTATAAACCATGAATAATATTAGACTTTACGTAATCAATATTGCTATGATTTCCACTAAAGCCACCTTTTTCCAACATCGAATTCTTTAAAAGCATACCAGCAGTTGCTCTATTATTCTGTAAATCAGCAGTTGAAAAATGAGTTTTTAAAGATTCATTGCTTTCACCTTCAATCAATATATAACAAAGATAATTGAAAAACTCTGGTTGTAGTTGAAAGTTTTTTAATGAATCTAAAGCATTTGAACGATCATCAGGATTAGGAGACATCGAATTCTTCAATAGAGTTGCCAATTGAAGAATCGATGTTTCATCTGGTGTCCAATTAGAGCTCATTTTTTCTATAAGTCTTGTTCTTATTTATTCTTATAAAGTCACCCTTTTGGTATATTTTAGTATAATATCCTATAATAATAAAAATTGATAAAGATAAGAATGTATATAGTCTCTGCTAAAAGAGGTTAATTTTATATATCATTTCGGTGATGAGATGTGTTTAATTTATTCGAACTAAATTTTTTTCTAACATTTAACCCGTCAGAATAGAAAAAAATGACGCTACCAATACCACGATATCAATATCGAGATTAATAACGTATAGTTAGATATCACTATGAGCAAGAGATGATATGTTACCAAAGATAAAACTACAATTATATAAAGTTATTCTAAGCATATCATTTTTCGTAAAATAGATAGTTTATTGATATTTTAATATTAAGAAAAAATAAAACTATAGTTTTTGTATGACTTGATTGCCTTTAAATATATGTTCAACAAAACTATTCATATATGATGATGATTATGAACGTAATACATAGTAACCTCTTAGATTTTATATGCAAAAATATTTATAATTTTAAATGAGTGTTTATGTATGGTTGATTAACCTATTACTTAATAAATCCATAGATATAAATGGAATGAAATAAACTGATCTTCTTCTTAATAAAAACGAATGCGAGATGAAGTTTTCACAAAATTTATGTGGTATGTCTTATTTTTGTTCAATTTCTTCTATCAATTTCAATAAGGCATCCATTTTGTTAAATATTGGATTATAAAGACCTTCGATTAATGGATGTGCATTTTTTGAGTTCAAATTACCGCTCGGTGATGCTTTGGATGGCGAGTACGTACTGCTTATGCTCATTGTAGAAGGAACTTTCTCTGATTCCATGTAAAAGTCATCAATATATGAAACGTTAGTTAAAGAAGTATTAATATTTGAATTGTCTTCACCAATTTTTGATATAGTATCAATTTTCGTCATTTGTTCCTGAGAATTATTTAGTTTATTTGAGGGCAATACAATATCTGAAGATTCTTCTGTGACATTATCGTTTACAACTTCTTTTTCAATCAAACCGGATATACCCTGCATAGCTTTTGAAGATGGTAAACCGGATACTTCTGAGCTAAAACCACTATCAGTTACTCTAGGTGAATCATTTGTCATTTCAGATGAAGATGGAGAATATTCGCCAATTGTAGAGATAGAATAATCTGAATTTGAATTACTTAATTTATTATTCTTAAATGGCAAGCTTGGAGCTTCAAAAATTTTATGCAATTCTTCAACTTCATTATCAATTCCATTTTCGTTTTTTAAACTTCCTTCTGTGTTATCTTCTTTAAATTTATCAGATATTATATCAAATCTTTTATCTTGCTTAGATTTTTCAGATTCTGTTTTATCTCTTGTTTTACGAACATTTAAGGGAGTTAAAGATCCTGTTGCAAAAGATACATCACTTACAACGTCGCTCATATCATCGTCTAAATCATTAATATTACCTTCTGAATATTTGTCATGCAATTTAAATTTATCATCGTTATCAACGTTGCCGTCATCTGAATCTGAATTAACATTTGGCTGTTCAATAATTCGCTCAGCATAATTTATGACATTGCTAAAACTGACCGATTTACCTTTATCAGAATCTTTGTAAACTTCGCCATCAGCTTTATGTTTTGAATCTGAGTTGCTCATCATTGTATCTTCATTGTTCGAATCATTGGTATTATCTATAGCTTCATTAGCCATGTTTTCATTTTTCCAACAGTTTAATCTAGCTAATCTTTCTGGGAAAGTTTCCAGTATTTCAGCAGGAGCAAAACCTATTTTATTATCTTTACATTTCCTAACCAACCACCAATATGAATCTTGATCATTTAGTAATATACATGCCTCATCTTGTTCTAACTTACAATGTGATGGGTCTGGTCCATCGAATGCATACAAAGCATATAGCTTTTCTGGATCTAACTCTTTAGGTGGAGGTAATTGTTCATAACTGTCGTCCTCAACAAATTCTATACTTGATTCATCTTCCTCTTCATCATCATCATCATCATCATCATCTCTTTGAAGATCTGTTACACCAATATTTTTCTTCTCATCTGTTATTTCATCAATTTCTAATTCCTTTACTAGGGGTTCTCTGTCTTCTACATTAATTTTAATAGTGTCTGAATCATAATCGGAAGAGCTAATACCTGAATGATTGTCATTGCTTATAGATATATTTAATTCTAGTTCACCGTCTCTCTTGTTATTGTTGCTAACATCAACGTTATTAAGATCCAAGTCTTTTAGTCTTTTCTCCAAGTTATCCTCGAAATCAGAATCAGAATAATTGTATGTATTAGCTAAATCATCAAAATCTTCTTGTTCATCTTCATGTGCTCTATTTTCAGCTTCTTTTTGTTGAGCAAGCTGCTCAGTCAAAAGTTTTAAAGGAGAAGCATTTGAAGTTGGCGTGATAATTACACTCCCACTAACGCTGCCTTCTGCTTTTATGCTATGCTTTGTGATATCTGAATAATTTTCAACTAAATTAGGATCATTTAACAACTCATGATCATTGAAATCAAATTCTGGATCTAAATTAGTTTTTGAAGTGTTTTGAAAATCGGTGTTTATAGCTGCAAAATTTTGGAGTTTTGTTACCTTGTTAGGAGATTCCATCCTTGTATGTAAATATATGTGTTTTATATTTTAATGTATTTATTTGATATGGAGCATAAATTATAGATCCACTAATTTATATATTCTGAATAGTGCTAAAAAGACTATTCGAATAAGTTTCGTACAGTTCTTAGTAAACACCAGATAGTCTCTTAATAAACTTCGGTGAATAGATCAGTAAGTATAAATCAGTCTATATAAGCTTCCTTGATATGACAATTGTAAGTTACCTTCAAGTACTCAAACATATAACTAAATGAATTATACTTATGGGTCTTGGTTGTTTAATTCTAGACTATTTTTTAAAAGAGAAGAGAAGATAGCCATTAAGTTTTAACTAATATTAGGAAAGATCATCGATAACTATTTTAATTTGGAAATTGATCTGATTTCTCTCTTTCTTCTCATCAGTGATGAAGCATAAAAAATTGGCTGGGTTTAATGATACTAAAAAAATAATACGAAACACGCGTTGATCATTTGAAACGAGCTGCGCGAGACATGAGATTTCAATGTATTGCCATCAAGAGAGTCATAGTATTTAACAAAACGTCACAAATTGAATAATAACATGGTTGCATCTTAAGTTAAAGGGACAAATAATTAATAAATGTTTGTTTTATTATTATTATTATTATTATTATTATTATTATTATTATTATTATTATTATTATTATTATTATTATTATTATTATTAGTATCATGGTTATTATTGTTTTTTTGTTTTTGGAAGAATTTGGACTTGGGTTATACTTAGTTTACCAACAAAAAAATTAAATAAAAACATACGTAGTAAGATAGATAATTTGAAATGTAATTTAGTTGGATTGGGTTTGGTAAAAATTATTGGGAAAATATTATTCAAATATATTACTATACTTGTATTCTTCCATCCACCATTGTATAGAATCAGTTGAAGATGAATTCTGTAATTGTTCAATAGTAGCATCTACGTAGGCAGAAAGTTCATGCATTTCTAAATTGTCTTTATAAAGGTTATTTTCTTCATTTGAATTATTATGAAATTTTAATTCTGTTTCCGCAGTATTTGGTTTCCAAATTATCGAATCTTTCATTTCTTCTATAACAAAGCTATTGCTTAATAATTCTTGATATGTTAATTTTTTCATTTTAACTTTGAATTTATTTTCAATTTCATCATACTCTGCAATCATTTGGTGCGTACTCATATCTTTATTAGAATAAAGTTGATAGTTATCATTGAAATATGACATACTGTTGTCTAATTCGATGGGTGAACTATTTGCAAAATAATTTCTAGGATTGGGTATATCCTCACTTTTTAAGTAATTAAAATACCTTACATTGAAAGAACTATCGGGACCTTCACTACTTGTTACAAATTTATTTTTTCTATAACTAGTTAATTCAATGTCGTTTCCATTTTTCATCGTTAATGGATCTTCATGTAGTCTAAATGACTCATCTATAAACGTTGGTCTCAAATTCTCTTGATTTATTTTGCTTCCTCTAATATATTTATTAATATTATTATTTTTCCTATCAATAATCTTTTTAGAATTTAAGGAATTCGTAAATATTGTAGACGATTTTTTATTTATGGTATTCTTTTTCGTGTCGTCAGAGTTACTAATCGTGTCGTTACGATTAACAATAAAATGAGAATGTTTGTATAAGGTATTGTTCTCATTTCTAGTATTCAAATCATTAGTATTGAAATGCTGTCGTATTTTGTTGACATACTGTTTAACTCTCTTGTACAGTGAACCCTTGCGGTAGCCTTTTTGAGACCCCATTCTGCAAAATAGGCATATATTTTTTTTTTTTAACTTTGTGTGAGTATATATATTTCCAATAACGTTTTCTACCCCAATCGACAAAAAATTTTGTAAGCACACTAACTTATATAAATTACAAAGTAATTTAAATGATGTACCTTTAAACCTTCAAGAAGTCTTGAAAGGTCTCTTATTACTTAAACGGTGTTGTTCAGAAAATAGCCGAGATCATTTAATACGGTATTTTTTTTTTTTTTTGACTGAAGATTCAAAAGTTTCGTTCTTCAATAATTTCAGATTTTTTGATGACTACTGTTAACGATAATTGAATATTGAATTTTTATTATTTAACAATAATAAGACAACGATGATCTTAATAGTATAACCATTATTATAAGTCGTTTAATACATTAAAGTCTTATTGCAACTGAATATTATAGTTTTAAATATTGGTTTGTCCTTTATTTGAAATTTTTCCATTATCTTTGATTAAGTTTATTTAAAAAGTTAGTTATTTCATTAAATTATTGTACGAATAAAAAAAATATAAAAGCAAAAAAAAGCAAGTCCCCTAGATTAGAAATGGCTAAATCCACCTCCCCTCTTAGTACTTTATCAAATACTATGCCACCAACTCCAAGTGACGGCCAAACTATAAAGTATAAGAATAAAGTCACACAGTGTTTGGATGATATTTTAGATATCTCAACTCAGATGTTGTTACAACAGCAGTTGAAAACTATTCAATTGGATATCAATGTTTCAAATGGTTTCAATTCATCTCAACAAAAAAGTTTACATGAGAAAGTTAATTTGTTTCATACTATTTTGGATGATTTGGAATATACTTTGGAAACTAGTAAGACATTTACTGAGTATGTGGCTAATATTGGTAAAGAAAGGGAAGAAGAGAGAGTTAAAAAAGAAAAAGAAAGGGAAGCTGAGGAAGAGAGAAATAGAAAACTATTAGAAGAAGAACAGAAAGCAAAACAGAAAGCAGCTGAGGAAGAAGAAGAAAGAAGAAAGAAGAAATTAGAGGAAGAAGAAGAACAAAAACAAAAACAATCACAATCACAATCACAATCACAATCTTTAGAAGGTAAGGATGAAGAAAATCAATTGTTGAAATTCAATGCATCTAATGATATTGAATCACCAAATAAATTAGATTTTCTTGTCGATACACCGTCAAATCTGCTGGCAGATTTTTCAAGTAAAAATGATGATTTAATTGCAGCTTCTAAAGATCCTTTATCATTTAAAAATGAAAATAGCGGAGACAAAAAAGATGAAAAAAGTTTAGATACAAATAAAATTGATTTAGACAAGAACAATTTAAATCTAACTGCAGTAAAAGATGATTTGAAACCGGAAGATACAGGTCTAAGTGCTTTTGACAGTTCTAATCCAATAGATATGTCAATGTTTACTGGATTAGATGGAAATGGATTTGATTTAGATAATTTCAGTGCGCTCGATACGACAGGGTTAGTTAACGATATCAGCACAGATGGGATTAAAAATAACGATGATAAAAAAAATAATGACAATAATAATTTAAATGATAATAATAATAATAATAATAATAATAATAATAATAATAATAATAATAATACTAATAGCAACAGCGATAGTAACAATAATAATATAACTGAAAATACTGAATCTTTAATAGATCAATTAGATACTGTAAATCCAACTGTTCCTTCAAATGAAATGAACAATACTAGTAATAATGATAACAATTCACTAGCTGACAATACCGACGAATATTTAACATTAAATGATTTCAATGATCTAAATATTGATTGGAATGCAAATGGAGATCCTGAAGACATAGATTTCAACAGTTTCAATATATGAAAACAACATACATAATTTTTTGTAATATTATAATTTAAATTTGAGTTCTGTCCTTGATGACATTATCAATAAACAATGTCATTTATGTAATATTTATATATTAAATAACAAGAATTTTATTATTCGAAACTGTTCAAATGAAGTAGCACTTTTATTAATAAAACGCTATTGATGTAAAGTCTATATATTGAACTAAAATTAATGCAAATTGAATATGTTACATACGATAAATGTAAAGAAACTAATTAGAAGTAATTGATGAAAAAAGATGTCAGAGTATCATAATATTCTCTTCTTGTCATATATATGTAAATTTTGAAAATTTTCTAAAACCGTGAATATTATAACAAAACAACCATAACAGTAACATTGTCAGTTGTACCATTCTTTAAAGCATATCTTACTAACGTTTTAGCAGCTTCATTCGGATCCTCTATGTTTTCGATAAGTTGACATGCTGTTTGATCGTCAATGACATCCCACAGACCATCACATGCAATAATTAAAAATTTATCATCTGATATGATTTCAACAGTTGTGGTAAAAGGATTTCCTACAACTAAACTATCGAAAAATTTATCACCAAGCGACCTAGTGACAGCTAACATACCATTCACACGACTTTTCATAATTAAACCACCTGCTTCTTCTATTCTTTGCATTTCAAATAAATCAGAAGCCTTGTGGTCGTAGGTTAATCTTATAGCCTGTTTATTTCTATAAAGTACTATCCGGGAATCACCTACATTGGCTGTGTATAATTTTCTTCTATGCTGATTTAAATCTATTTCAGCATTAGCATTCTCTAAGCTACTCTCTGGCACTTCCCAACGTAGAACACAAACTGCTGCTGTACAGCCACTATTACCTTTTAATTGTGTATTAATTTGTTCATCAATCAAAACAAAAGAATCGTTCAAAATATCCCTGATATCAACAGATTCATCCTCTAATATTTTTGATTCAATAATAGAGTGCAAGTTTGAACCACACCATTTAGAAGCTTGGTTACCTGCATGGCCATCAAAGACAGCGAAGTAGCCCCAATCTAATCTTGATGCAAAATTTTTTACATATGTATGTATATCTTCCATTGTTGTTCTGAATTTGGAATTTTTATTCTCAGCTACACCCACCTTGTAACTCAATTCATATTCCTCATTATTTTCAGAAATAGATTCAGCCATTATTGTATGCTTATATGTGCCTCTCTGATTTTAGATTTTTCAATATCCCTAAATTTATTTTATATATCCTTAAGACCAGTTTTGACAGTGTATTTGATGTAATTTCGAAATAATTGAGTAGTTATGACTTTTTAATAATAACTCAGTTGTATTATTTCAACTATTTATCTAATTGAATTATTTTTTAAAAAAAAGCTTCTTTCTCGGAAATGTAAATTCAAGCTGGCTGAGGATTTAATGGTTACAACTTAATGAACTTTCCAAATTTAATATAAATATATATATCTAATTAATATTTGTTATAACCAATAAGCAAAAATATTTGGTACAGGTTGAAGCGTAATTTATTCTAATGATGATACCTTACTGTTAATATGAACGCATAAATATACATACATAAAGATACAAGATAGTGAAAAAGAGTTAGAAAATATATATTTATTGGAGATTCATGAGATTCATAAAAAGAATAACTTTGATTAAACTTAAAGTAAAATTTTAGAAACAGAAGGCAAATGATCTAATTTTAGTCATTTATATTGATCAATATATTAGCAAGAGAGAATGTTCATCTCAGTTGTACCGAATGTTTCTGTTTTCAGCACTATATTTTTCCAAAATTGAAAAATAAAACGTACGTAGTGATTCCTAATGGGGAATGTTTAAACTTCGAAACTGGCACTTCGAGTGCCAACATAATACCTTAAGAACAGTTAAAATATATTTGCTTAATATTATGCCAATTATATATTAATAATTACTTTTCATAAATTATTATTAATTCTTCGTATTTTAAAAACTTTATTAATGAGTACCAATATTTATTTACGTAGATATTCTATAGATATAAACCTTCCAAATTCTCTTCAACCTTGTTCTTAAGTACACGTTCCTTACCTTGTTTGAAATCTTCTGCAGTAACTTGCATTCTCCTTTCTCTTAAAGCTAATAAACCAGCTTCAGTACACATCGCTTGAATATCGGCACCAGATAAATCATCTTTTGAAGTTACTAAAGTTTCTAAATCTACATCTGCTGCTAAATTCATCTTTGAAGTGTGGATTCCTAAGATTTTCTTCTTAGTTAATAAATCGGGGTTCTCAAACAAAATTTTACGATCGATTCTACCCGGTCTAATTAAAGCAGGATCTAAACTTTCAATTTTATTAGTTGCCATAATAACTTTCACATCACCTCTATCATCAAAACCATCTAATTGATTTAATAATTCTAGCATTGTTCTTTGAATTTCTCTTTCACCACCACTGTTTGAGTCATATCTCTTTGTACCAATTGCATCAATTTCATCTATAAAAACGATACTTGGGGCATTTTCACCCGCAACTTTAAAAATTTGTCTACATAATCTTGGACCATCACCTAAGTATTTTTGAATTAATTCAGATCCAACAATTCTTAAGAATGTAGCAGAAGTTTGATTAGCAACAGCTTTTGCTAGTAGTGTTTTACCAGTACCAGGGGCACCATATAAGATAACACCCTTTGGTGGTTTAATACCCATTTCTTCATATAATTCAGGGTGTGTTAAAGGTAACTCAACAGCTTCTTTAATTTCTTGAATTTGAGATTCTAAACCACCGATATCACCATAAGATTCTGTTGGAGATTTATCCATCTTCATCACAGATACCATTGGATCGGCATCATCCTGTAAAACACCGACTATCGACATTGTTTTATTATGCAATAATACTGAACAACCAGGTTCTAACAATTCTTTGTCAACAAAGGATAATATCGACACATAATAATCAGGCATTGTTGGACCAGTAACAATTGCATGATCATCATCGATGATTTCTTCTAATGTACCAATGCTCAATGGATTACCTCTGATTTCTGCTAATTGTTTTTTTTCTTCTTCTTGCTTTTTCTCAAAAGGTTTCAAAATTTCTGAATTGGTAACAAATTCTTCTTCTAATAATAGATGATCTTTTATCCTTTCTAATCTCAATAGTTTTAATTTACAACGTGTGTTTGGATATATGCTAGGTAACTTTTCAGCAGTAGATGGACCATGCTTTCTTTTTTTTCTACCAAATTTAGATTGTACTGGTGGTTCATATTTTGGTTTCTGGTTACCACCCTTCTTCTTCTTTTTATCTTGTCCGGCAGAAGCTCCTTGTCCCATGTTTATTGATATATATATTGGTTTGAGGTTTTGTAATTCTTTAAAAAAAATATGTTATAAACCTAACAATAACTATAGTAAGTAATCAATTGAAAAAGAGAAAATTAATAGATTAAATGAATCTTTACAATATTTTATATTCACGATAAATTTTGATAAACTTTAATGAGTAAGATTAAATTGTTTGTATTTGAATTTTTATTATCGTAATAGACATTAAGTTAATAACTTTTGCCACCTTAGAGATTTTAAGAACAAAAGATAAAGACTTAAAAAAAGTCAACAATTCAAAAAAATTCGACAACTGCAGGATTCGAACCTGCGCGGGCAAAGCCCAAAAGATTTCTAATCTTTCGCCTTAACCACTCGGCCAAGTTGCCAGATAATATACAGATTGTAACAGTTCAAAGGCTAGAATTGCCTGTACCACTTGAAAGGAGACGACTCTAATACACGTTATGAGACGATCCTAATACACGTCTGAAACGAGTCAAAAAAACATGTTAAATAAAAACGTATAAATAGAGACGATAATTCGACCAACTTGAATTATCTTCCATATGAGTTTATATAATTATTTATAATGTAAATA
>JAJLTH010000001.1:0-54685 GCA_030568035.1 Tetrapisispora nanseiensis | reverse complement strand
CAGATTGTAACAGTTTGATGGTTATGATTACCTGTACCACTAGAACATGAAATACGGAAACTCGGATCTAAACACGGAACACGGAAATTCACAACAACGAAACATCGAGTCTATATATACGAAATGAACAATTAAATAAAAACGTATAAATAGGGATGATAATTCGACTAACTTGAATTATATTCCATATGAATATTATATAATTATTTATAAAGTAAATAGAAAATACCGAGCTTTTAATAAACATTGAACCTAGATATAAGTACTTGTTGAAATAGGAACTATCGGTCATGGAACCAGATGATATGGCAGTCAGTGATTAACTCCGTGGACTAATCTGTTGGATGTTTCTAGAAACTATTAGATGTTAAGATTTTGATATGTTACAAATCCAATTAATTACAACTAAAAATAGAATATTCTTTAAAGAACTATTGTAATTCGGAGACGGTGGTAGAAGTTGATTCTGCCTTATTGGCAGTAGTATTACTGTGTAATTCCTTGATCCTCTTGCATATGTTACATAAGTTATATTACATAATTTTGACAATTATTTAATTTTTTTAATTTGGAAAATAACTCCCTATTTATACCAATTGGAAATTGGATCTGATCCTGATGTAATCTATCATTTTTAAATCTCAGATTCCTTCCAGAAGTTTCTTGATTCCTTGTGGAATTTTTAGAATTTTCAATAATCGATAATTAATTTGTTCTGTATTTCTAGAAATAGAATGTTCTATTGCTGTCATTATTTTCCGACATATTTGTATATTACAATAAAATTATTTTAATTCTAGAAGTTTTCAACAGTAAAAGCTTTGGAAACTTGTGAATAGATGGATAGGTGGTCACTCACGAGGAAATTATTCTACCTCAAAAAGGAAATTTCTAATGGGCAAGCCAAAAGGGGAATTAATATAACCACAACACAAGCAAGAGTATAATAGATTATAGTAGTACCTTAAACAAAGCAACCGTGTAATTGTCACATTGTAATTGTTAAGTAAATTTAACTTATAAAAAAATATTTATCTATATAATTAATCTTTTTAGCCTTCCCTTTTTTATTCTGATCATTTTATATGTTTTATCATATGCTATTTATATAATAAAATGATAAATACAGTGTACTTAAAATATACAGATAGAAATATTGATTCTACTTTTATTTTGTAAATTATTATTCATTTTATTCATTCATTAAAAAAGTATTACATCTTAACTACTATTGGTCATTTTACGTCAATAAGTTTCTATATAAAATTCAATGCATTTCTAAAGTTTTTCTAAATAGTGTACTTCAGACTCTAATGCTCTTAATCTATCAGCAGCTTGTTCAGCAGTTAAATCTCTTTGAGGTTCACCAAGCATTTCAAATCCGACCAAGAACTTTCTAACTGTGGCAGATCTTAATAATGGTGGGTAGAAATGCATATGGAACCAACTGTTTTTCTTTTCCTCTTCAGTTGCATTTAATGGAGCTTGGTGTAAACCCATTGAATATGGGAAACTACATTCGAATAAGTTATCATATTTAGTCGTTAACTTTTTCATTATAGAAGCTAAATCCTTCTTTTGCTTATCATTAAATTCTTCAATAGAAGCAATGTGGGTCTTAGAAACAATCATAGTTTCAAATGGCCATGTTGCCCAATATGGCACAACAACTAAAAATGAATCATTTTCTAAAACAATTCTGGATTTTTCTTCTAATTCTAATTTGACATAATCAGCTAATAAATGAGAATTGTGATTGTGTTGATATTTATCAAATGATTTGAATTCTTGATCAACTAAACTTGGAACAGATTCTAAACACCAAGCTTGACCATGTGGATGTAAATTAGAACATCCCATAGCTGTACCTTTGTTTTCAAAAATTTGTAAATATTTAAAAGGCTTCTGTTCATTTCTTGCTTGACTAGCAAGATCATTGTATAAGTTTTGCCAAGCATTAACAACTTGAACTAAATCTTCTATTGACATTTGTGGAATAGTAACATTATGTTTAGGAGAGAAACAGATAACAAAACAGTTACCTCTAACAGATGCAACTTTAAATAATCTGTTTTTCAATGAATCTTCCTCTTCTTCCGATTTTAATTCAGGTTGATCTAGTTTAACAGCAGCATAGTCATTTGGAAAAATATATGTTGACTCATATTTTGGATTGGAACCACCAGTAGCTCTAGTATTACCAGGACATAAGAAACATTTCTCATCATATTCTGGAGCATCAGGTTTAGCGACGGTTTCCTTTTGTCCTAACCAAGGTCTTTTAGCTCTATGTGGAGAAACTAAAACCCATGAATCAGTTAATGGATTGTAACGTCTATGAGAATGATCAGTGAAATCAAAGTTTTCAGAAGCCATTTTTAAAAAATTATATTTGTACTATATTAATAGTTTTGGATTGGTTTAGTTGGTTTGGTTTATTTTGATTAAGCGTTCAGCAATTCATACTTATAAACTATTTTCAATATTTGTTTTAATTTTAAATTATGAACCATTTATATATAAATTGTAATCAGAAAACATGTTTAGATCTACAACTTGCATTTATCAAAGGACATCTTAAGAGATGCTCATCTAATATTTCATAGCTACAGAATGTTACGGTTCCCCGTTGTCCGATATAGCACGGGCGACAACCAACCGAAAAATTGTAAGAAATTTTATTTGGAATATCGCAAAGAAACATGAACATGACTATCGAAATGACACTAATGGTCTTCGAATTGATGACAGCTCAATGTATTGTAATGTTATATGAATTAACATATTAAGTGTCATAAAATCAAGAAGTTTATAAATATATATTTCGATTAAACATAAATTCAAAGAAACGCGATTTATTTTATCTTTTGAAAGTTAGTTTTAATAAGGGACTCCTAACTAGTGTCGACGAGTTAGATGTAAATCGAATTATAATAAGGGGTAATTTGTTTTGTTTGTATAATTTAGTTTTATCTGAGTGTAATGAGATCTTAAGATAACTTTTTTAAATACTTCATTTTGGAAATTTTATTATTCAATTCATGTTAAGGATTAATGAAAAAGCGATTACAAATACCAAGTTGGGTGTATTTTAATACGTAACCATTTAAAAGGAAACATTTTATTTATCTCATTGAGAGGAGTTATACTGTATTTGGTTGGTTAAAACTTAATTCACTTCATAACTATTAAGCATTTAGTATTTTACTAAACTAAATTTTTTATCAGTTCTTGAATTTAAAAGAAAATATGATCGAGAGGTGCTGTAAACACTACTAAAGAGGTTGATAAATCTTGAAAATTATTTAATAGGTTTTCAAACCTGGGAAAAACTGTAAAAATAAATTCAATGCTGTCTTAATTTATTTTATTGGTTTGTAATACTTTTTGAACACTCTTATTTCAAAATTTGTAAGAAATAATTCTGAACAGTCTTGATTATTTAGCTACAAGAATCATGGTTACTTAATACCATTTAGCTAACGTTGTAACACACACACACACACACACACACCCTCAGTCTCACTCACTCACTCACTCGCATACGGAAGGATTGGCATCCTTACTCCCAAAAGATTAAATATAACTATAATCTTCCAGCGTATATACCCATGACTTTTCGACAACTTTTTGACAACTCTTTAAAATGCTAATCAATCAGCCATAACACATAGATCACAAAATACAGCAATAATTTTCAACTGTAAAAGTAATTATGCTCCCTGAAGCAGAATTGAATTTCCCTTCTAACACAAAAACAAGTATAAGTCAAATTAAAGAATTATTAATATTGTCAAAGTTACGAAATTTCAATATTCGTTATTCACGTAATGAACGTATTTTAATAATTTCGGTTTCTTCTGCATTCTTGTTCTGCTCTGGAAAATTTATAATAATAAAATTCTCGTCTTGCGGGGGTCCGTTGAATCACGGTCGACCTTGACCCGAAAATCCTTGCAACATAAAAATTAAGTGAAAATAAATTACAAACCAAAAAAAAATCATGAAAACACATAGGTACCACCAACATCTCTTCAATAATAATACACTTTTTATTGAAATAAATAAAGTTTAGTAAGAGAAGTCGAATGTTTTGGCTTAGAAATTTAGTATAAATTGTTCTCTTAGTAGGTTTTTATGTAGGTAATTTGAAGTTGCAATAGAAAGACTATCTCTAATAACATCATGAAATGATGTTATTAGATCTTCATTTTGCTTCATAATTTTTCTTAGAAAAAATTTCCAGATCTGATATTAGATATTCATCCCTCCTCTGGAGGATAATTATTTAGTTCAATGTTTCAATAAGTTCATGATGATGTTGTTGTTGTTTGTTTATTTTATTTTAATACGTTTGATTAACTTAATATTCTGTTGAATAATGTTGAAGCAGAACAGATCTCTCCAAAATATAATTTTATTCAATAACGTATATCGGTTGCCCGAGACTTACATTTTTTTGTAAAAACATAGTATAACTTTGAATTCAATCCTGTTAATCATATATTCAATACCCCATATTATTTATTTTCTTTTTATTCTTGCAGTTTTATTGAATTATTTTTCAAAAAAGTTCTGTAATCCTCATATTCGAAACATATTTAAAGGGCATGGATATTTCATATTTTCCAATTTTGAAAAAGATATCAATTCTTAATTAAATTCCTTTCTTATCAACATTATTCTATAATAAACTAAAAATAACACCAATAAAATATTTATAGTAAACCAGTTACTATATATAGTTTATAATTAATTATCCCATTAAAAAATTAAAATATGTCAGTCCCAGTTTTTTCTGCTTCTTCAGAGTACATCCCTGCTCCATTAAAGAAGATTCCATCTATTGTCGAAAAGTTTACCAATACATACAATGCTAAACCAGATTTTGTTGCTAGATCTCCAGGTAGAGTGAATTTAATTGGTGAACATATTGATTATTGTGATTTCTCAGTGCTTCCATTAGCCATAGATGTTGACATGATCTTAGGTGTAAAAATATTAGAAAACGAAGCTTCTATCACCTTAACTAACGATGATGAAAGATTTGCTCAAAGAAAATTTGACATGCCATTAGATGGATCATATGTTGAAATTGATGCTTCCGTATCTGACTGGTCCAACTATTTCAAATGTGGTTTACATGTTGCGCATGAATTTTTAAAAGATACCAAACCAGAACAATACAAGAGTAGTCCATTAGCCGGTATGCAAGTTTTCTGTCAAGGTAATGTTCCAACTGGTAGTGGTTTATCATCATCAGCGGCTTTTATTTGTGCTGTTGCCTTGGCTGTTGTTAGAGCTAACTTAGGTAAGGATTACCACATGTCTAAGCAAGATTTAATGAGAATCACTGTTGTTGCTGAACATTATGTTGGTGTTAACAATGGTGGTATGGATCAAGCTGCTTCAGTTTGTGGTGAAGAAAATCACGCTTTATATGTTGAATTCAAGCCAGAATTAAAAGCTACACCATTCAAGTTTCCAAAGATGAAAAACAATGCTGTTGAATTTGTTATTGCTAATACTTTAGTTGTTTCAAATAAATTCGAAACTGCTCCAACCAATTATAACTTAAGAGTGGTTGAAGTTACTGTTGCTGCTAATGTTTTAGCCGCTAAGTACGGTGTCTCATTAAATTCTAAACAAGGTGGTGGTTTAAATAAAGGTAACTTAAGAGACTTTATGAATGCTTACTACGCTAGCTATCATAACATTAGCACCCCATGGAACGGTGATGTGGACTCTGGTATTGAACGTTTGACTAAGATGATCGATTTAGTCGACGAGTGTTTCGGTACCAAGAAAGGTGGTTATACTGTCGATGAAGCTTCAGCTGCTTTAAATACATCTAAAGAAGAATTTACTTCTGCTTATTTAACTACATTCCCAGTCAGATTCCAAGTCTTAAAATTATATCAAAGAGCTAGACACGTTTATTCTGAATCCTTGAGAGTTTTACAAGCTTTGAAATTAATGACTTCTAATTCTTTTGCATCTGACGAAGATTTCTTTAAGAGTTTTGGTTCTTTAATGAACCAATCTCAAGAATCATGTGACAAACTATATGAATGTTCATGCCCTGAAACTGATATGATTTGTAAGATAGCCTTAGCTAATGGTTCATATGGTTCTCGTTTAACTGGTGCTGGTTGGGGTGGTTGTACCGTTCATTTAGTCCCAGCTGGTCAGTCCGTCGAAAGTGTTAAGAAGGCATTGATTGAACAATATTACAAGGTTAAGTTCCCATCTATCACTGAGACCGAAATTGAAGAAGCTTTGATTGTTTCTAAACCAACTATTGGTTCATGTTTATATGAATTATAAATGACTATAACGATTAATGAATTTTAACGATCCGTGATTTTATGATAAAAAAAATAATTATAAAGATTATACACTAAATAGATAAAATAATTTAAATTTTTAATAATTTAGTTTTAGGTTTTGTTTTTTTATTTTTATATTTCAGAATGTATTAGAGTCATGGCGGGATCCAGGCTAAAAATTACAACAACAACCAAATATATAAATAAAAAGAAATGAACATTAATTCAATGGCTTTTAGCATGTTTGAAACTATGTTAATTTACTTAAGAATAATTTATAGTTAATTTTAAACAAACTATGGTACAGTAAAATAATTTTGCCTGCCAAATATAATGACATATAGCCTCAATCGACAACCGCGTCATAAACTAAAACCTCAAAATACAATAATTTAATTAAATATGTAACTGCTTAAGTCACTAATGTTACTAACTTCGAAAGTACGACATTTGGTCATTTATATTAGTTCAAAAACTTTATAAATACTTTGATTTTTGACATTGATTAAATTTATATAGTTTATTCATTAGATAACATCAGTAGTGCCTTGTTAATAATATATAAAGAGAAGATTGATTCTTAAAATCTGGATTTCAATAATTTAGACATCCTCAAGAAAAGTAAAAATATTCGAGATAAGTAGAATCGAATATTAATGAAAATATGTTAGGAACACAAAAAGAAAGTGATAAAAACAGTATAAATAATGATGCCCATTCCTCTAAACTATCAATATCACATATAAGTGACATTGGATCTCACCAGTCAACAATAACAGATGAGAATTTAAGTCAAATTTCATCTTATATTAGATCAATTTCCTCACTTAGAAGTGATGAAACTAAAGGTCATCTAGAATTACCAATTCATAGAGAAGCCAAGGCAGTAATTGCAAAATTCGTTAAGGATGCAAAAGAACAAGGTGTACATATAAGAGAGGCAGGTGTTATAATTAAAGATTTATCAATGGAAGTGACTGATAAGTCGACGAAGGATGGTAAAACTTTTGGAGATGTACTACTTTTTCCTATTACAATATTTCGAGAAATTTTGAAATGGAGACATCGCAAAAAGAAAAAGATCTTAAGTAACTTTTATGGTATAGCAGAGCCTGGAAAAATAGTTTTGGTATTGGGACAACCTGGATCGGGAAGTTCAACTTTATTAAAGATCATTGGGGGTGAAGGTAGACAATTAAATGGTGAAATGAGTGGATCAGTGTCATATGAAGGTATTTCACAAGATGAGATGATTAAAAGTTATAAAGCTGATTTAATTTACAATGGTGAAAATGATGTTCACTTTCCACACCTTACTGTTAAACAGACATTAGACTTCGCTATTTCCTGTAAAATTCCTCGTAAACGAGTGAACAACATTTCGAAAACGGAATATTTGGAAAAAACTAGAGAGCTTCTGGCTACAATTTTTGGATTAAAACATACTTATAACACAAAAGTTGGAAATGAATATGTCAGAGGTATATCTGGAGGTGAAAGAAAGAGGGTCTCCTTAGCTGAAGCTTTGTGTCTGAGAGGCACAGTGTATTGCTGGGATAATGCAACTAAAGGCCTTGACGCCTCTACCGCTTTAGAGTATGCACAAGCTGTTCGAATCATTACAAATCTTTTAAATTCAACTGCATTCATCTCTCTTTATCAACCAAGCGAAAATATCTATCACTCTTTTGATGATATAACCGTTTTATACAAAGGCAAGCAAGCATATTTTGGACCAGCCTCAGAAGCGAAATCTTACTTTGAAAGAATGGGATACGAATGTCCGCCGCGCCAATCCACCTCAGAATTTTTAATATCTATTACTGACGCAAATGGGAATCATAAGATTAAGAAAGGCTTTGAAAATTTTGTTCCAAGAACAAGAGACGATTTTGAAATTTACTGGAAGAATTCACCTGAATACCAACAATTACTAAGAAGGATTGAACTTTATGAGTCTAAAATAGATCCAGAGAAAACAAAAATGTCTTATAACAATTCAATGAATGAGGAGAAACCAAAATATTCAAGGGTGAAATCCCATTATATGATAAGTTATTTGGAACAAATTCGTATATGTACCAAAAGAGGATTTCAAAGGATTTATGGAGATTTGAATTATACTGCAATTAATATAACTGCAGCTGTGATCCAAGCATTTATAATAGGCTCACTATTTTATAATACTCCTGAATCAACACTGGGTGCATTTTCCAGAGGTGGTATCTTGTACTTTGCATTATTATATTATTCATTAATGGGTTTGGCAAGTGTTACGTTTGATCAAAAATTGATTGTCCAAAAACATAAAAGTTATTCATTGTACCATCCATCGGCTGAAGCATTTGCATCAAATTTAGCTGCTTTTCCTTTTAGACTAATTGGTCTAACTTTGTTTTTGATAATTTTGTATTTTTTATCAAATTTGAGAAGAACTCCAAGTGCTTTTTTTATAATATATCTGTTTTTGATTATTGGAGCTGAGTGCATTACATGTTTATTTCAAATGATCGGTGCTGCATGTGATACTTTAGCTCAAGCAAATGCAATAAACGGCATATTAATGTTATCTTTGTCAATGTACTCAACATATATGATTCAACTTCCACAAATAAAACCTTGGTTCATATGGATAGCATATATTCTTCCACTTCGATATGCATTCGAAGCAATGCTTTTAGCAGAATTTCATGGTAGACATATGAATTGTGGCGAATCGTTAGTACCATCTGGGCCAGGCTATGTCACTTCCAATAACCAATTTCAAGTTTGTGCATTTATAGGTTCCAAACCAGGGGAGAATACTGTGTTAGGGGATAATTATTTAGAAGTACAATATGAATATCAATACTCACATTTATGGAGGAATTTAGGTATACTTTTTTGTTTTCTTTTGGGGTATTTAGCTCTTAGGGCTGTTATAACAGAATTTAAACCAGAGAAAGGGCAAAATGCGAACATTTTAATCTTTAAAAAAGGTGCCAAAAAGAAACATCTCGCTTCGGATATTGAATCAAAATCAATGGATTATTCTGTCAATTATAATCAAATTAATAGTGAACATGATTTTCCAAACAGGCGTAGCTCAATGCTCTTTAAAAATCTCCAAAGTTCTGGTATCCTAAGTTGGTCCAAAATTTCCTATACAATTCCTTTTAAAACGGGTGATAAACAACTATTAAAAAATATATCGGGTTATTGTGCACCTGGGAAATTAACTGCTCTAATGGGTGAATCTGGTGCAGGGAAGACCACATTACTAAATGTATTATCACATAGATACGAAATTGGTATTGTAACCGGTGATCTATCTATTGGGAACACACCAATAGATTCAAGTTTTGAAAGGAGAATAGGGTATGTTCAACAACAAGATGTACATATATCAGAACTCACTGTGCGTGAGTCATTACAATTTTCAGCAAGGTTGCGCCAACCGCAGTCTACCTCTGATAAGGAAAAGATGCAATATGTTGAGGATGTACTGGAAATTTTGGATATGACAGAATATGCAGACACGCTTGTTGGTGACATAGGAATGGGGTTGAATGTCGAACAGAGAAAAAAACTATCAATTGGAGTTGAATTATCTGCTAAACCTGATTTGCTATTATTTCTGGATGAGCCTACATCGGGCTTAGATTCTCAATCAGCATGGGCGATTGTAAAACTTTTAAAAAGACTATCACTCTCAGGGCAATCTATTCTTTGCACAATACATCAACCTTCTGCAACTTTGTTTGAGGTATTTGATAGATTATTACTGCTACAAAGAGGTGGGGAGACAGTTTACTTTGGTGATATTGGACAAGATTCACAAACCCTGGTAAAATACTTTGAAAACCATGGCGCAAGAAAATGTCAACCAAATGAGAATCCTGCAGAATATATTTTGGAGGTAATAGGAGCAGGTGCAACAGCTCACAATGACATGGATATGTCAGAGGTTTGGCGTAACTCGGAAGAATATAAAGCAACAATAACTCTTGACCATATGATGAATAAATTGAAATCCGGAAGCAACAATGAAAAACCCGATGTATCCAAAAAGTATGCAACATCATACTTTCATCAATTTAGATATGTTCAAAAAAGAACCTTCACAATATTTTGGAGAGATCTTAACTATTTACTTTCTAAATTAATGTTGTTCATGGTCGGTGGATTATATATTGGATTCACATTTTTTCAGGTAAATAATAGTTATATTGGTCTTCAGGACTCACTTTTTGCCGCATTTATCGCTATTATATTATCTGCCCCCTCAATTAACCAAATACAAGCTAAGGCAATCATTTCCAGAGACCTTTTTGAAGTGAGAGAGTCAAAGTCAAACATGTTCCATTGGTCCCTCCTCTTGTTGACAGAATATATAGCTGAATTACCATTTCATTTGTTTGTTTCAACCATTTTTTTTGTTAGTTTCTATTTTCCTGTTGGTTTATTTTTTGAGGCATCACGATCAGCTGTGTTTTACTTAAATTATTGTATCGTGTTTCAATTATTTTTTATTGGATTAGGCCTGCTTGTTCTTTACCTATCACCAGATATACAATCAGCAAATGTATTGATGGGTTTAGTAATATCAATGCTTGTAGCATTTTGTGGTGTTGTGCAACCTGATTTTTTGATGCCCGGATTTTGGACTTTTATGTTTAAAGCATCACCTTACACGTATTTTGTACAAAATTTAGTGGGTATAATGTTGCATGAAAAGCCTGTCATTTGTTCGTCAAATGAATATTCTTACTTTAATCCCCCACCTGGTCAAACCTGTGGACAATACATGGAGAGATACTTAGCGGACAACACAGGGTATATAAATAACCCTGAGGCGACATCAAATTGTGCATATTGTATATATTCAGTTGGTGATGAATACTTAGCAAGAATTGGAGCACACTATGGCAATTTATGGAGAAACTTTGGTTTCTTCTGGGCCTACATTTTTTTTAATATAATCGGCATGATGGTGGTGTATTATCTTTTCCATGTACAGCGGTTAGGCTTCAAACATAAAGAAAATATAAGGTACTTCACAAAAAAATTCTTAGATTTATTTAAGTTCTCCAGGAAAAAGTAATTGATTATTTTTATACCCACACTAGACTAGTTTAATTAATATTGAGAATAAATTGGTAAATTTATTGAAATCTATAATTGTTAAGTAAACATTGTGTTTCTATATTTTCAAATTTAAAATTGTACAGAAAAACCATTTTATACTAACTAGGAAGAGCGCGATATATTTTGTAACATTATTATAAATATAGAGACCTTAATCTTCGCTAATAGCATAAAAAAAGACCCTTAAGAGATTCTTTTATAAAATAATTTAAAGGTTCTGACTGTTTAGTGAGAAATGAGTAAATACAAACTTAACGTAACCTTCACTATACAAAGATTCCCAATTTATCAATATAAAAAACACTTAAAACTTATTTGATGATGAATTGCATTAAATACTGTAAAGGAAACATTTTGAAAGGTAAAACACATCCTAGAATATTAATACATTCCTGTAATTGTGATGGCTCATGGGGTGGGGGCATAGCATACCAATTAGCCACTCATTACCCAAGAGCTGAAGATATCTATATGAGACTGTGCTCTCAATTTGGTAATGAACTACTAGGAAAATGTGTATTGATACCTAGTTACGAAGAAGAAGATCTTGTAATTGGCTGTCTTTTTACTTCATCATATGGTGGTTCTAGTCATGATTCATCTACTGAAATTTTAAAATATACAAAATCAGCTCTATCAGAATTAGAAGAAATGATGAAAACCAATAATTTATTAGTTGACCAAGAGCTCAAGAGTACAGTTGGATCAATGGACGGAGATATTCGTAAACCACTATCTAGGTATTCTCTAGAAATGCCGAAAATAAATAGTGGCATATTTGGTGTACCTTGGAATGAGACAGAAGCTATATTAGAAGAATTCACCGATAAATTAAACTTTACTGTCTATGAGCTTTAACTCAGAGGAATATTTTTATAGTTAAAATTGTTAGAGAAGTAAAAAGTATTTACTAGAAAGCATTTCGAATCTGAAGATAATAAATACGTTATCATAATAAAAAATCTTAATGTACCTTGTTCATTTATATTTTATGTATAAACATATACTAATATATATATACATCTGTGTGTGTAAATTCTAAATTATTTGATAAAGAAATTAATGCAATATTTTACAAGATATATAGAAAAAGCAAGAAGGGAATGCTACAATTTACCCAACTCTCTGTTCTCAAATCTCTCAAATTCTCTCCATGTTCTCATTTTAATTTTTGAAGAATCAAATTCACCGTCTTCTGCCTCTTCTGCACCGCTACCACCAGTGATAGTTCTTGTCTCACCCCAACTAAAATCGTCGAATTTCCAGAAAGAATATGCTGGCAGAACCAATGTCCAAATTGGTAAAGCTAAAAGATAAATTAGCAGCCAACCAAGATATACAATTTTTGTAGCGGTAAAAACCACTAGGATACCTGGTAAACCTAAAATAACTCCTAAAATAACCAATGTAGCAATTGGCGCAACTTTAGTTACAATTGCGGAAATGATAACATAAAATGTCGAAACTAAGGCTAATGGTAGTACTAGCGTACCTACTAACTCCATTCCAATAACAAATTGCATAGAGAAACAGAAAACACCACATAAATCTTTAATTAGTACTAACTCAAACAAGTTATGAACAGTTGAATTAATCCAACGACGACGTTGTGATAATAACACCTTGAAAGTATCTGGGACAACAGTTTTACAAGCAGCTTTTGATACAAATATTTGTTTCTTTTTAGGAAATGTTCCTAACATTAGAGATGATAAATATCTATCTTCACCTAATAACAACAAATTCTTTTTATGTAAAGTATCTGTAACATTATCTGAATAACGTTCTACTATATCAGGATTTGCCAAAATAGGAACCCAATGACCATTATAGCCTTTTGGGGTCTTGATACGATAAATAGAAAAGCAACCTGGTAAACATGTAACTGAACCAAAAATAGATTCAAAAGCTTTTGACAAATGATGTGAAATATAATACTCAAAAACCTGTATCATTGTCACCCAGGAATCAACTTTGTTAGCAATTTTAGTTTCACCACACAAACCAGAGATTTCCGGATCTCTGACTAACTCGGCAATCATATGTGTCAGTGAATCTGGGTAAACTTTTGTATCAGCATCAACCATCAACACACATTCATAGAAGTTTGCCATTAAACCTGTAATTTGCCAAATATTTTTCAATATTTGAAATTCCAATTGGGACATTCTTTCATCAAAAGTGATTTTTTGCAAAAATGACATCAAAATAATTTGGGAATCACGCTTACCTCTATTACCGGGTTTTGCAGAGACTTGCTCTTCAGGTGTACCACACTTAACAATTGTTATAACTGGAACTTGTTGTTGATTTTCGACTGGCACGGTATCATCATCATATTTATAAAAACCTGCATATACTTTAGCCATATTATGTCTCTTTGTACCTGCTGCAACAGCAACGTAAGAATTTGCTTCGACATGTTCAGGTTCAATGACAAAATCCTTCATCATACTTAGGGCAATATCTGGTGTCGTTATGTCATTACCGGAACCTTTTACTAAACCGTCACAGACTACCATTATTAACTTGTGAGAATTTGGATAATCCGTAACTGCAATAGAATCTAAAGTAGTTCTTAAACTTACTACACCTTCTGAGTAACAAGTTACAAAACAAATAGAATGTATAAATGGGAAATCATATGGCATGAAGTCAATAGGAGGCTGCTGTACTATATCTGGATGAATATCTGATGGATCTAAAGTTTCAACTATATCAATTGAATTTCTCATACCAGGGGTTGGAGAACTTGTTGTTTCACCTAGTAAAAATGACTGTGACGACAAGTTAGCATTATCATTGAGGTCTTTGAACTGATTAAGTTGGGTTTTCTTTCTATTTTTGAAGAGAGAAGTTTGAGTTTCTATCATCTCTTCATCTACATCTATTCTGCTTGCTTGCTCTGTGCTCATTGTTACCATACCATTTATGGCACTAAATTTGACTGGATTATTTTCATCAAATTCACCATAATTAGCCTTGCTTTCTAAATCTTGATCCAGGTCATTAGAATAAATGAAGTTCCTTTTATTTGATAGATTTAATTGATTAGAAAGGGATTTTCTTCTATTTTTCAAAGTAGTTACAGAGCTCTTAACTGGACCATGGAAGTAAATATTTTCAGACCAATCCTCGATTTGATTTGTATGTGTATCCATTGTTTTATTGTCCACTTCAAAAGCACCTTGTTTTTTGGCAATAAACCAACGGTAATAACAAGCAATGATGAATTTAAAAATAACAACAGCTAAAATGAATATCATTGACAGGTATAATACAATATCAGATGCGATACATCCTACCGTGGTACTATCGATTTCACCCACTTTAATGATTTCTGATAAACATCTTCCAACTTTTTTGTCATGTGATGTAGTAAATAAGACAGACAAATCATAACCTTGCAGTTTCCAATTTTTTAAATCATCGAATAATGGAGGGTATGCAAGCTGATCTCTATCTAACCAATTAATCAAATCTAAATCTAAAACGTGGCCATTATAAACAACTAAATTTCTTGTTGAATTTTTTAAATCATCCCAAGTAAAATATATATCGGCACTACTTTTCAGATCATAAAAAGCTTCTCTAGCATCTTCTGAAGTATGACAAGCCCATCCATTGTAATATTCTGATTCTGTAAAATTTACCTTTGTTGATCCATCTTGATTTCTTAATTTACAAGGAAAATACCAAGCCATATTGTTTTTATCATCAAAAGGGATCGTTGAGTTTTCTAAAGGTGTAATTAAATTTTTACAATTTCCATTAACATTTTGAAATAAAAATGTTGCGTCCATCCCGCCGGCTCCTACTGGTGGGTATAGAACATTAGTACCTGCATCGATACCTGCAACACCTGGATGAGAAGAATTTTCTAAATTGTATGCTTTACCATTTATAATTAAGTAATTAATTGCAACATCGTTATTTCTAAAACGTATTTCTTCACTTTTGCAAAGAGTCCTTGAACAACCATAAATAATGAAACCAATAATTGCACCTAAATATAAAATAATTGATATTAAACCAATCTTATCTCTCCATGCAGTTTGTCTCTCTAAATTTTTAAGCCCGAATAGAGACAATAAAGGAGCTGGTGCCCAAAATGTAATCACATTAAAATAGAATGCCCAGAAACTGAATTTTTTCTTAACTTGGAATGCACGATTTTCTTTATTCAATAAGGCAATTTCATCATCATTATCATTATAATCATCATCATGCAATAATAATGTATCGAAGTCGTCATCAATTTCACGACTATGATAGTTAATATTATCATCTTTTGCATTTTGAAAATATTTCACACTATCTCTATTATTTTTCAATGAGTTTCTATCATTTCTATAATGTTGTTGATCAGTGAAACTATCACTTTCAATATCATCAACATTTTCTTCTTCAATTCTTTGGATATTATTTTGTACATCATCATCATTTCTATCAAAATTTAACTCATCCATTTCATAAATATTACTCGTAACGCTAAATCTATTATTATTTGTCGTTCCATTTGAATAAACAGGGATATCGTTATTAATTTCTTTGAAAATGTTATTATGTTGTCTTTGTAATTGCAATTTTTTTTGTAGTGAATAATAATTTGGATTATTATCTTTTGAACTTTTATGACTTCTTCTTCTCTCTGGTCTTATCAAAGAACTTTTCCTTGATGGTAAACGTAGTGAATTATTTCTTGAAGTTTTAATTGAATTGCTACTCAATAAAGAGTTTCTGTTTCTATTGACATTTCTGATACCATTGCTATTACCATTTCTTGTTATATTATCATTATCATTATAATTTGATAAATAGATATCTGATTCCTCGTCATCAGTATCAAATTTACCTAAACTCATTTTGATCGGATTTGATTAAATATTATATGTACATGAATGAAGCAAACAAACTAAACATAAATGTACGTCACACATACACACACACTATATATATATATATATTTATATATATAATCGATGATTCTTAAATTAAGACATAAGCAATGAAATCATTAATTGAAAACATTTAAATGTAATTTTTTTTATTTAAAGACGAGACATAGTAAATAAAAAAAAATCTTTATTATGTGATGAACAGTAGTGTTACCATCATGATACATCATCACATCAAGAAATTTCAGTTGAAATTTTGTTTTTGTAGTTTTCAAAAATATATGTATGCATGAGAAAAAATTCTAACAAACGAGCAAATATAAATATGCATATATATATATATATTTGTAATAAACTTTCGGGTAAAGTAATAACATCAACATAGAAGGATCCATACGAATCAAAATAATATTTTAATTATCTTCTCAATTTTTCATTATTAATTCTACAATTACGACTTCTTGTAATATATATATATAAAAGATAGGATTAGTGAATACAATAAATTATATTAAATTATTATTTATTAATAGAATTGAAAGATAACTAAGATTAAGAATAATAAAGTTTCTATTCCATTCTCATACATAGTGAGAAAGTATATATTATCATTGTTGTTGTTGCTATATATATATATATATTTTTTGGGATCCATTTAAATATGTTTAAAAATTTGATTTGTAAAAAACCAAATTTGTTGATTAATAAAATTAATAAAATTAATAATTTAAGATTATTAAGTCATTCATTTACTCCAATAAATAATTCAACAAAAATTGATAAGAATGAACAAGAGATAGTTTTTAAAAATAAGAAACCATTAAGTAGAATACCAATTGGTGGAACACCAGAAAGTAATGGATCAGATGTACATTCCAATTCCAATTCCAACTCCACTTTCAATAACTCCGGATCAATTGAGTTTTCTACATGGAAAGCAGCCACATTATTTATTATTGTTGGGGGTACATTAAGTTATTTTTTCCAAAAAGAGAAAAAAAGACTTGAGATTGAAAGAGAAGCAGAATCTAATAGGGGTTACGGTAAACCATTAATTGGAGGTGAATTTAAATTAATTAATAGTGCGAATAATAAAGAATTCACAGAGAAGAATTTAATTAATAATTGGTCATTAATTTATTTTGGTTTTACTCATTGTCCTGATATTTGTCCTGATGAATTGGATAAATTAGGGGTTTGGTTAAATGAATTAAATTCAAAATATAATATTAAAATTCAACCGATTTTCATTACATGTGATCCTGCAAGAGATTCACCAGAGGTAATGAATGAATATTTAAAAGATTTCCATGAAGATATAGTTGGTTTAACAGGTGATTATGATTCAATTAAAAATGTTTGTAAAAAATATAGAGTTTATTTTTCAACACCACCAAATGTTAAACCCGGTCAAGACTATTTAGTAGACCATTCTGTTTTCTTTTATTTAATGGATCCAGAAGGTAATTTTGCAAGAGTATTAGGATTAAACAGTGATGAAGTGACAGGAGTAGAAAATATTAAAGAATATATTGATAATTTCGTTCCAATGGAAGAAAGAAATAGAAGAGATGATACATGGTATTCGTTCTTATTTAAATAAGAATCCTTATCAGCTTGTAGATAGATTTATATATATATATATATATATATATATATACAGTAAATAAATAAATAAATAAATTAATGAAGAAAACAGCCGCCGAGCTATGTTATAATCGTTTAATGAATGTACATTTTTTTTTTAATATGAAACGAACATTAGATGTCACATGTGTTAATAAAAAATCAATTCGAGTAAATTAATATTGTGGTTGTGGTTGTAATGTATGGGATAATCTCTATTGCAATATATAAAAAAGATTCAAAAATTGTGTTAAATATTATTATTATATGATACAATTAATAAATTGATAAATTCTGTTTTTTAAAAAAATTAAGTAGAAGGAATGAAACGCGGGGGAGGGGGAGGGGAGAGCGAGTGGGTAGTAGAGAGAATGAGTGTGAGGAGAGGGAAAGTTGAAGAAACTTTAAACAGAACCGGAGATAATAACAAAAAGAGGCGTGGCAGAAGTGTATCATCATCATGATACTAAGGGTTTTTGATTGATAATCTTTTTTTTATTTCTTGTCGGTGACTTTCTCTCATTTCGTTAGTTCAAGTTTGGATTATTACAATGTATTATGGGGCGGGCGGGACGGGCAGTGTAAAAACATGGTTGGTTGGTTGATTAATTAGGCAGAGAGAAAAGGGGGCTTTATCGTGTACTCTTCTTGTTTTTTTTTTATATCGTTATCTTCTTCTCTGTGTGTATTTTTCTACGTGCACAAAAAATTATTATCAACGCCGCCTCGTCGTTGTTCTACGGAATACGTATGGAGATAGTTTTTTCTTTTCTTTTTTTCTTAATCGTGTTTTTTTTTGTTCTGATCTTGTCTCGTGCTCCAAAAAAACACAGAAGAAAAGAATTAAAAAATAAAATCTTATGAGAAAGCAGAAAAAATGACGCGTAAAATTTAAAGCGAAAATTACGAGTTTGATTGATTGACTATTTCTTTTTTCCTTCTCTCTTTTTTTTGAAACCAAAAAATTTCACGATATTATTTTTATTTTCTTCAAATTTAGATACATTATTAAAGTTGCTAGTAAAAACACATTATTCAAATTTAAATTAATTTCATTTTTTGCTAAATATAATTTATTCAAAGATTATATAAATATATATATATATATATTATTTAAATTGTTCAATATTAATGAATCCATTCTTGATACAGATAAAAGAACGATCAATCAACATAACTCAACAAAAAGCAATACCAAATTATATATATACATATATTCGACATCTACAAAAACAACCGCATACTATCATGAACGTTAATATATATTGGTTTAGTGCTGTGATAGGTTATGTAATACAAACTAACTGTATATATTCAATACATCTTTTCAATAATGAACAAAATGAAGTCAACAATACAAATAACTCTATTACTGTTTATTTAACCTTCATTTATTTTGCTACATGGTTATTAGTTTTCCCACTTTCAAAATTATTACCCGATAACAGTCTAAATAAAAGATTACTTCCAATAACAAATACCGAGGTTTTAGATCAAAATATTGTTAATGAGGAAGATTTTGAAATTAACAACAACAATAAAAATGATAACAATAACTTGAAATCAATTATAAATGATCAATCTCAACTAGATGGCCAAGGCCATGTTAAATTTCAAGATAGTTTAACTCTTGACGAAACTACTGATGTTTCTACTCAAAAGGATCAAATGTTAAATAATGATATTAATGAAAATAATGAAAATAATAAAAGTAACGAAAATCTAGACATTGAAAATAACAATATTGACGATAACCTTAACAACGTTCAGATACTAAATCTCAATAATAAATCAAAAATTGAAGATGATTTGGAATTGAATACAATTGATTCTCGTCCACAACAAAGATCAAGACGTTCTATAAGACAGAGACGTAGATCATCTGTCGATAGGAGACCAAAAACCTGGAGAAAGTCAAGATATTTTTTAAAATTGCTTCTATTATCTATCTTAATATTGATCCCAATATTTTCTTTTATCTTGGCTTTATCGATAGCACCAGCTTTTGATATTTCATTAATTCAAAATACTTCAATTTTCGAAATTACTATTTTATTATATGGTATCTGTGGTTTGGCAAGAAGAAAAAATGTTTTCAGAAACTATATCATTATGATGATTGCATTATCAGGTATTTTGGTTGTATCTTACACTAAGGCAACTTGTGATCTATTGGCTGGTAAATTGTCGATCAATAAAGAAACTGGTGAATTGAACGATCCTTTCTTATTCGATAGATTAAAAGGTACATTGATTTGTGGTTTGGGATCTTTATCTGCAGGCCCATTCTTTGTTTTATACAATCGTTGGTTTAACAACACTAAAAACACCTTAGCAAAACAAGGTAACCATCTAGCATGGATTGGGTTGATTAATATGTGCATCCTATTACCATTCTTCCCAAAGCTATCGAGTGATACTGCATCTTTACTCTATAGTGGTAAATCATTCTGGTTACCTATTTGTACATCCATCGTGTTTGGTGCCATCCCACATCTGTTATCGTTACTATTTCTAAACAGAAACACAATCCCTGAGTATGCTCCAACAACAACTTTAGGTTCAATTATTGCAATGGGTTTAGCGGAATGGATCTGTGAACCAAACCAAACTTATATCGTTAGATGGGAAGTTATTGGTTATTTAGCATTAGCCGTCTGTTGCATAGTCTTATCTGTATCATTTTTCAGAATAAGACATTTTCATTAAGTCATTTTCCATAGATAATATGTTTATTTATATATTACAATCATGAAAAACATATAAACTTTTAACGTTAGACATTTATATACATTAGGTAAAGAAGAAACTAAGAACTTTATGTGTTAAATTTACTGGTAACCTATCTCATTTCAGATCAAGTTTGAATAATCCTTTTTCTTTTTTTTTATAAAAAAAAATATTAAATTCTTTACTATAACTAATTACATGCATATTATAATATATTCAAAAATATCTCTCTAGATAACTTCCACTAGCTTTATAACTAAAGCCTGTAAAAAGATCAGTAGATCTCTGCTGTCCAATATCAATACCATTTTCAAATTCATCATCTGTATAAGACATTGAAGTGAATTCTTCATCAAAATTTTCGGCTAACTCCCAATCCGTTATTAGAGGCATTATTGGACCAACAGTTGTTCTCTGTAAGTCACCATTCTCCATTAAAGGCCAATCGATTTTTCTGAAGACAAAATGCGATTTAAAAGGCACAGTTTTCTCTTTCTTATGAGTTTTTTCCGCTTTACTAGATCCACCAATTTCTTCCCAATACTTATCTACATTCCATCTTTTAGATGGCTCTTTTTTTAACAATGAAGTTAACATATCTTTCATACCATCACTCAAATAATATGGGATCTTTGCACCACCTTTATCTTTTTTAATCTTGTTAAGGATTACTTTGTGGTTAGCACCGGTGAATGGCGGTTTACCAACCAACATATCATATATCAAACAACCTAAAGAATACCAATCACAACTTTGGGTATAAGCTAAACCTTGTAAAATTTCAGGTGCACAGTATTCAGGTGTCCCTATAATAGAATATAATTCGTTGACATCTTCATTTTCATTGGCATCTAAGTTCCCACCTAATTTTTTACTTAATCCAAAATCTGTTAAAACTAAATGTCCACGATGGTCCAACAAGCAATTTTCAGGCTTCAAGTCTCTATATACAATACCTTTATTATGTAGAAATTTTAATGCACAACTTATTTCTGCACTGTAGTAAGCAACAACATCCTCGCTTAAAGTACCTTGCTCCTTTAAGTGGTAAAACAACTCACCACCTGGTATATATTGTAACAGTAAGTATAATTTTTTGTTATCATGGAAAGAATAAAATAGTTTCACTATGTTAGGGTGTTCTAAGTCTGATAAAATTATTTTTTCGGCGAAAGTTCTTTCGATACGTTTAGAGAGATTAGCTCCAGATTTTATTTTCTCAGGTGTTGTTTCATCTCGTTGTTCATTCTCAGAATCATCTTTATTCGTATTAAGATCGTTGTTGGCTACTATAATATCTGCTTTCTTTAACTGTTTCATCGCATACAATTTATTAGACATTTTGTCTTTCACTAAGATAACTTTTCCGTATGCACCTTTCCCTAAAACTCTAACGGGTTTAAAATCATCAATACTTCTATTTATTTGATTGAGGTTTGTTTTATCATTCTTATTATTTTCATTAATTTCTAAAACAACTTCACCATTTGAATTAACACTAGAAGATAACGAAGTATTGAATGAAGGAATCTGAAGGTTCTTAGTGCCTTGTGGCTTCATTACTTGCAATTTCTCATACAAAGATGAACGTCTTCTTCTAGAATTAATCCCCAGTATCGGTGTTGGATTAGCAGAAAGAAAATCATCTTCTGCACTTAACTCATCGTCCGTTTCTATCGCATTTGATACCTGTTTTTCTAACGATATTTGTTGGAATTCTTCATCTAACGTAAATATCATCACTGATAGCAAATTTATCTCAACTCTATGCCAATCTAATCCATAATGATATAATCAATATTGATCTGTATATGCAAATTTACATACTTTTTATTTTATAATCATTAACTTTTGTATGCGATTAGCTACACTTTCAATTATATATGTCAATATATTTAATTTTCGAATTGACATTACTACTTAACGCGCCATAGTAACAATTCGAAGAGCCTTGCTATAAAGTATTCCAATAGGAAAAACGTGTGCACATTAGTAATATTATTGATTCGAAATAATCCAATCGAATGGAAGTCTATATAGTATACTTTTAATGAAATTGATTAAGATTCTTTGATGTTTAGATACATTATAAATAATAAATAGAATAAATACATTCATAATATACAGTTTATTATACGATGCCATACTTGAAAGTTTATAAAAATTGAACTAAGAAGTAATTAAATAAAGTGTCTTAAGTAGAAGGGACTTGAGTTTCAGATATTAATTCAATCAATAAGTTATTTAGCGATTTCTGATAATAATTTAGTTATCTTTTTAAAAGTATTATCTTTAATAGTACCTTTCTTCAGTAACATTGAAACTAAAGAATTTATCAATTCTAAGATTTGTCTATCATCAAAATTCATCATGATAGTTGATACAATTGTTTCGACGGTAATTCTATTTTCGCTGATAAATGTCTCAAAATATAAATTGGTGAATGAGCCCATTAAAAATTGACAATCGATTCTATCTGTGATACCACCATGTCCTGGGATTGAGTCACCAAAATCCTTGACTTTAAAAGTTCTCTTCAAACCTGAGGCGAAAAATCCACCAAATGGAGCAAATAAAGATGCAAATGTTGCTAAGTTTAAGACATGGAAATATATTGGTCTAATTGTAACAATAGATAAGCCAAATGCGTCAAAAACCATTGGAGGTAGCTTGTATTGTTGTGGCAAAAATACTGGATTCAAATCGCAAGTTACGTTGCTGAAATAGTTAGCATGAATATCTTGAACTGGACATTTTAAGTAATCAAATGGTAATAATATTCTTGTAAGAATGATACTACCAATGGCAGTAAAAAACCAAGCACCAACAAAACCTTCTAAAGTCTTCTTTGGAGAAATTTCGATTAACTTAGTACGACCAAAAGTAATACCACATAAGTATGCAAAAATGTCATTAATAATAACTAAACCACATGGTACTAGAAACCAGAATAAACCACTAATGACATTCTTGATTATTAAATGAGCCTGGAAAACAATTAATAATAATACAACATGAGTGATACAAAATGAACCAAACTGGAATTTTAAGAAACCTTTTCTTAAAGTGCAAACAAAGAACACAACACCAAATAGATACATGAAGTAACAAATTAATTTGTGGTGTAAAACAATTTGAGACAATAATGGGTGTTCAAATAGAAAATCATGGAAAAAGATAAATAGAGTCTTACCATCTAAGTAATACAATATTGTTACCAAAAAATACCAATTTAAAGTTTTTGTTAACGGTAGATTTTTTTCACTTCCAGATGCCCCAGTAACAGCAATAATTTCTTTGAATGCAAAAACTTGACATAAAGTAATCAATAATATACAATAAATATGACCAGAAGCAAGAGTTGCAAAAAAACCTGCAATCATAACAAAGGTCCAAATTGTTCTAATAATAAAATTATATTTTTTACTCTCTGTCTTTGTAGGAGCCTTGGATTCATTTTGCAATTTTTTTAAACCTGAGTTTACTTTATTATTAGTATTCCCATTAGATTTACTTTTGGAAGTAGACTTCTTCTTTGCCATTATTTATAATATTCGATTTGTTGTTATATAGTGTATATCAAACTTAAAGTTAATATAAACCAAAACAATGGAAACGCGTATGGTTCAATTATTGATGTCCAATCCGGTTGTTACAACTATTAAAAATTAACAATTAATAAACACAGTATGTTTTTTTTTTATTGATAAAGAATACTTCCAATAATAAAAAATAATTAACTTGATTCAAAAATAATTTCAAATAATTTTAAAATTGAAGACCAATTAATTAATTTTAATAAATAACTATATAAATATTATATATATCAATCAATAATTTTTCACCCATCAATGCATTATTTTGATGAAGCATCTCTCACTCTCGGTGTTTTTTTTTTTTTAGTACTGAATACAACAAAGTGATGAAAAATTCCAATTTGTTTTACGAAGAAAAATAGCCAAATACTAAAATTATGCGATGAGATGTTACTGAATTGTATTTAACAATTAAAGTTACATTATAATTCGTATATTGGTTAACTAATCTATGATTTTGGTAGGATAAATAATTTGATATAAATTAATATTTATGTTTTGGATAAACCCCAAGGGTATCACACAGTTTGAAATTCTCAACATTTTTGAGTGGCAGAACTTACACTGATGCATTTGTCGTACCTTTACTATGTATTTGGAAAAAAAAAAGTGTAGGAAAATTCTTTTTCCTTTTAAGAACTCTATGTAGCATTCATGTAATTTGAGTTCGATGATTGGAATTAAAGAAATGAAAATGAACCTTCAAATTAAATATTGAAATTCTAATCTTATCTCAATTTATTTTTGCAGTTCAAAATTTTTACATATTAAGGTTGTTAATCTGTTTAGTATCAGTAATTTTTAAATGAAAAAAATTCTTAATCTTAGTATCTAATTTTGACAAAATATTATATTATATGCATTTAAATTAATTAATTTTATTTATCTACTAATAATCACCATTAATGAATTTTATTTAATTTATGTCAATCAAATGTATTGACTTGCAAAAAGAATTTAGATTTCCAAATTTTAATTCAAAATATTATACTTTTACTTTATAATTATTCTTGGCAATGACACAAAAGGAAACTTCCAAAAAACAAACAAACAAACAATATATAAGAAAAGATGCAACAATGGCTATTAATGCATGATGTAACTGTTCTTGTTCTTTCTTGATCTTTCTTCTTTGTCTACACCTTGTGCCTTAAATTCGTAATCAATAATAACATCCAAATCTCTATTATTTTTTTTGTTTGGAACACATGTTAATTGACCTTCTAGAACATCGCCGACTTCACATTCCAGATCATCTTCCAAATAAAAGACGGTTTGTTTCCAATGAGTGTATGGAGCATGAGCACCAGTAGAGAATGTCACTGGCTTTTTACCCTTTGGAGCTGGGAATTCTATGTCGAACCATGTGATTAAACCATTAATGTAGTCATGTCTCTTAGATGTTACCTTGAATGGAACCGAGAATGCTAAATCTGGTATGGTAACTGTATTTAGATCAAATTCAATAATCTTATCTTTAGAAGTATTAACAGCAACATTTTCAACAGTATCAACAATTGGTTCCCTCATAATTAGAGGAATGAAAGGAGTGTAGTCAAAACCATATACATCTTGCCAGTAATCTAATTTGTCTGTTTTATATTGGGCATCTTCCAAACCTGCAACGTGAATGGAACATTTATCCGGGAATATTAACCCACCTTCGACTAAATATTTGTCACGAGCGTATAGAACGGTATCCAACATACTCTCATATAGTAAAAAATAACCCATCCACTCGGAGATAATAATATCAACTTTTGGAAATGGTAATTCAATATCTTCCAACTTACCACGTAGTAAAGTGATTTTGTCCGAGTAACCGTTCAATTCTACTAATTTACCAGCCATTTCAATGATAGAAGACATATCAACACCAATAACATGTTTAGCACCATGTTTAGCAGCAAACATAGATAAGATACCAGTACCACAACCAACATCTAAAACAATTTTATCTTTAAATAAATGTTTATTTTGGATTATAGCATTTCTATAAGACAATGTACGGACAGTATCTTGTAACATTTCTTCGTGGATACCATAGTGATCGTATGAGTTGAAATAATGTTGTTCTGTATCAGCCAGGCTTTCCTTCACCGTAGCTGAATCAGTTACGGTAGTTTTACTCATCTTAGAATAGTTATTTCTTGAATATACTTCTGCTTTTTAACAAAAAGGTGAACACCACTAAGGAATAACAATAAAATAAAACTTGGTTTTCTTCTTCTTTTTTTTTTATAATGTGTCTATTAGCAGGATTTGGAGAAGAGATGATTGAATAGCTAGAAGTTAACAAAACTGACAATATTTTAAAATGAAAGTAAATTAAACTAAAAATCAAACTAAAAAAAAATCAACAAAAATAATTTTTCAAACTGAAAGCTCATCTCATCATTTATTCATTCTTTTTTTCCAACCTTTATTTTCTTTTATTACCTGATTTAAAATTTTCATGGTAAGTTTCTCTTTCTCTCTTATTGCCATAAATTCAGTCAGTGGTGAAAGGCATAAGACAGAAAAAAAAAGAGAGAAGCCCATCTTTTGAAATCTCGGGCAATAGATATAGAAAGAGAGAGAGAGAGAGAGAGAGACGTAGAGAGAAGTAGAGAAATACATCGCCTAAATAGGAATTTTAAAAATTTTCGCTATTTCATCCAAGAAGAAACAGGTAGAGAGACATACTTTGCAACTTGGAAAAAGAAAAGAAAAAATACACACAAATTAACTACGATGAAAGATACGCACAGCCGCTGCTCCGCCCCGCGCAAGAGACGAGAGAGAGAGAGAGAGAGCCAGTTCGAAAATTGACGACGTAGTTTAATGTCATAATTTGGGGGGTTGAACTGGGAGATGATGATTGTGACACCAACGAAATTCAAATCAGACTGACACTTGTTATGTGTGTTTGTATGACTCCTCTTGCTTCTGAATGTTGTTAAGATATCAATAGTGGCACTTTTATTAAAATGTGCTTTTAAATAATAAAAAATAATAACAACAAAAATGAGAACACAGAGGGAGGGCCATTATGGGAAATCCTGGTATCATCTAGTTACAAAACGTATATAACTAAATAAAATATTGAGATCTATATAAATTAAATGATTTTTTCTTTTCTTTGAAAACGTAATAGAATTCAAATAATTTATGATTCATGTAGACTCTCTCCTCTTTTTTTGATTGTTAACATCTGGACAAGGCAAAAATGGAAAAAATATTAAACTACAGAAACATAAATTGAAACATTAATAATAAATGAGGCCAAAAAATATTGAATTATTCTTATTGGAAATAAAGAATAAAAAAATAAATATGTATATCTTATAGAGAATTTGAAAATGAACGTATAATTGAAGTGATAAAACACTATGAAAAAAAAACATCGAAAGACAACAAATAGAGAAATAAATATGTGATTATGTTTTTAAGTCAAATATTATAATAAATAACATGAAAAAAAAACAATAAATACATAAATTTAAATCTTATCAAAAAAAAAAAGGTTAAAAAAAACATAGTTAGATGTTATATCGATAAAGTTATACTGGTTAACAAATAATGGGTTTTCACTTGCTAACCTCATTTCCTAATCTTTAGCAAATATACTTACTTAATCTTAAATTTTTCCTGTAGTTCAATTAATATAAAAAATAACACATCAAAGGATTAAGATAAAATAAAAATATTATTGACAACTAAAGTTTTTTTTTTGTTCATTTTCTCCTAACATTTTTAATAATTTTTTCAGCATTTTGAACTTTTTTAAAAAATATAGATATTCAATAAATGGATTTTAACTTTTTTTCTATCTTCATTAATAACAATAACATATAATATAAGTGAGGAGAAAAATATCCAATTAAAAATGAAACTCATCTTACATTTTCTGATCAACATATCAACACTTTTAATGTTTTCCCAACCTTTCGATAAAGGAAAAATCAAAAAAAAAAGAAATTGATATGTAAAAAAAAACAAAAAAACAAATGTATTACACAGAGGTTAACGATAAATCAGACATTTCATTTGAAATTATATCATATCAGGATTGATCGATATATATCATTATTGTAAGCCTAACTCAAACCCAAGTAAATATCAAATGTATCAAAAAAAAAAATTTACAATATGGGATGTATTTTTTATTTTTATTTTTCTGTCGTTTGTCTTTTGATTTATTTTTTGGTTAATTCAGTGAAACTGATTAAAAGTAGCGTGGTGTATGGGTGGATAGTAGCAGTGACTCTGGAGTCATTTCGAAAAATTTAATAGAAGTAACCTCTATATATAGTAATTAATACTAAAATATATAAATATATATATATAACAACAATTAAAAATCATTTCAACAATTTAGTTTCATATCTCTGAACGTTGTTAATTAATTATCGGAATTCTATTATAAAAATAGGTAATGGCTTCAAAGCTGGATGTATTTCAATTGGTTTCATTCAAATAGTTCACTTTTTTCTTCGTTTCTTAAACCCAAAAATTTATATTTCAACAACATATGCAAAGAATTACAAATATTAAAAAAAAATAAAATTAGAAGGTTTGAAAATACGATAAAGAACAAAATGAAATTACTTAATTCAAAATCAATTGTCTTTTCATTTTTGGTCAATTTTTTTCATTCATTTGTATCAATCACGAGATTATTAAAAATAACAAATATAATAATATATATCAATTGGTGGAAATGGATACCTCTTTAACTTAAATTTTTTTAAAAATGACTACTAACCCAGATATTCAAAATGAATCATCTATGAAATTCTTCAAAAGCTCAAAATTGAAGGAAAGAGAAAAATTATAAAAATATTGAAAAAAAAAAAACAATAAAAAAACCACACCTTATTAACAAATTTCGAAAAAAAAAAGGGTAACATAGAACATATTAAACCTTTATTCTTGAAACTTGAAACTTGGATATCTTTAGCTGAAGATCTCAATAATATTAATTCTTAAAACTCTTAATGTTGTTATCTTTTTGAAAACTAATATTAATACACAAGTTACAATTTAATAAGAGAAAGGTTAACTAATAAATATAAATTAAAAAACTTAAATGTATATTTTTAAAAATGAGAGTTATGATGATAACGCTAAATAATCTAATTTTGTAAAGTATTTCATAGGAATCTAAGAAATATATTTATATGTACACACACATATATCCATCTATCTATTTATATATATATATATAAATATATATATAATTATGGATCTATTATATAAATTTTGGAAATTGTTGGCTATTAGATGAACTATAAATTACATAATTCTTCTAAATAATTAATTCAATTCGAAATTATTTTAAGCTTTCTGTAATTATTTGGTAATAAAAACATCCTGCATAAAATTTATTTATTAAAGTATTCACAATTTTTCAGAGTTTTTCAAAACAAATAGCAGTACAAAACTGACAATAGCAACGAAAAGAAAAACGTATACGTACAAGAATATATATGTATTGTAAACAAACAATTGACATAATGGTGCAATGATGTAAAATCGATTTTCCTAAAGAAATGTTTATATAGAGGGTTACATACGAATTACTAATTAATCAAACCAGCAGACATAACAAATATGAATAGAGTGTAAGAGTAAATCGGTAGGCTGAATTCCGGTATACACTTGTCGTATTATATATGTTGAAATGTAATGATGTTAAGATGTTAAGATGTTAAGATGTTAAGATGTTAAGATGTTAAGATACAAAACATATGTTCGCTCTTAAAAAAATACAGTGTATTTTATATCCGTAAACAATCCGATTAATACAAATTCAAACCCCCTCCCCCCAAAGAATACTCTAAGGTACAGGAAAATAACTTTAAACAAGATCGTTATTAAAATATCTAATTACATATTATTCTAATTGTTACATATACTTAGTTTATCCGAGCCAATTGTTCGAAACCTAGAAAGTAATACCTTATTTGACCACTGAATAACCTTAATTCTTTTTTATACTCAGTTTTAACTTGAATGTTTTTTTTAAGATCACTAAAGGACCAAACACAGTAATCTTTCCTTTTCGATGCAATTCTACAAAACAAAAATCCGATTATTTTCTGCTAATACATCGATATTAATGGTAACTAAAATTGCATAAATCACACCTCAACAAGTTCCGAAGTATATATTCTTAAAAAATTTTAATTATATATATTCATAATTATTGTATAAATTTCGAATTCCAATATACCCCCACACAGAATGTTCAAGAACTCATCTAATTTAATTTTATTTCACTCTATTGTTTCCCTTTAATAAGAATAAAAATAAAAATAAAAATAAAAACGAAACCAATAATAATCAAAAATTAAATTTTGTAATAATTAACTTAATATTTGAAATATAATTTATTCTGGATTGTATGGGTGTCGTCAATTTTCAGAAAAACAAAACATTATGACTTGGATCTAGCCTTTTCTTCTTTGGGATTGCTTCATTATACATGTAAATTCAATTAGAATATTATCATACAACCATAAATTTATTCGACAACATTATATGAAGAGTTTTTTCTTTGTGTTTGTCTTTAAACTTTTCCCTGTCTCTAATTTCTAAACTTTATGGAATAATACTTCTAGTATATCAATCTTTGGATTCAGTATCTTTATTGGAGTTGGTATTGTTGTAGAACGATTTCCAAAGTTCACAAACCGATTCGAATTGACTACCCAATGAAATCGAGCTTTCTAATGAAATATTCAAACCATTTAAATTATTCAAAATCGAATCCATAGTATTAGTAATATCTTGCAATAATATATCCCTTTTTTCAACAAATAATTCGTCATTATATTCTTCTATTTTATCATCAAATAAATTATTGTTGGTATCAACATTTTTATCAATGGATTCATTTATTTCACTAGTCTCAACCGACATTATTCCACCAGTTTAATTCTTAGATACCTTTATTAATATTTCGGTTTCCTTATTAAAATCACTATTCTAACGAAATTATTAAAATGTCTACACATTTGGATATAAAATAACATTTTATCTTTTCAATTTATGTAATTTATGTCTTTATATATTTGTATATATGTTTATTTATGTTTTAAATCATAGCATTCTTGTAATTCTTTAAACCTTGAAAAAGTATGTGTCCGGGTACTAACCTCTTAAATCAACAAAACGAAAAATGTTACCCCAAACACATTTTAAAATTTAAAAATGAACACAGCCCTAATGGGAATTAAAAAAAATAAAATTTTTATTCTCTTCTACCGTTTTGAAATTTTAATACATTGGAAAAAAACCATAATCTTAGTTCTTATTCTATCAATCATGTTTATTGTTAGAAAGTATTTAAACAAGTTACCATTAAAATCAATTCTTTTCTTTTATCAGTTATTTATAAATATAACTTTTAACTTTTTGTAATTCTTTCTGTATTATTTTATAATTAAAAAGAACAATAACTTTTTATCCAGTATCATTGGCTGTTTAAATACATTTTTCTACATTTTTATAGTCTCATTAATCTGGAAGAGTAATGGCTTGATTGGACAACTTAAGTTCCGCTTTTGAATTATACATTCACTTGTATCTAGGTGTTCATTGGCACTACTGTTATCCATACATCTTAATATTTTTTTTTTGACAATTAAATTAACTGTAATATGCATTAGAAAGAAATCGAAATCTCTGCAACTTCTAGAAAGGAAGCAGAATTAGATAATTGCTTTTTATCTTCATCTTCCTTAATATATTTGTTGTCTTCCACCATGAAACATTGAGTTTAGTGAACTATTTTGATCCTAATTTCGTTTTTTTAAATGTTTCTTACTTATATTATTAAATTGTATATATATGTCTTTCTACACATTCAGATACTATCTATATATAGATGTTTGTGCTAAATGATTCTTATTTTTATATTAAGAAAATATGAATATAAATGTCAAATTTCATTTATATATGCTATCCGTCACTTACGTCATTATCGTCATCGTATCTTGGTTCTACACCAAAAATCAACTCATACTTTCTCCATTTTTGCCTCAATGGGCTAGTTAAATCATTGAAGTTTTCCTCACTTTCTTCATCGAATTCATCCATCCAATCCCAATTGTTTGAAAACTTATCCTTCAAATTAACATTTTCATTTTCGAAAATAAATTTATTCAGTTCATCATTATCATATATCAAAGGATTATCATCAGTTAAGTAATTCCAAACTTGTGATAAATAGAATTTCAAACTTCTAACACCTCTAATAAACCCGCGGTCTTCTAATGATGGGTTTTTAGGTGGAATGCGAAATTGATCTAAACCTTCATCTAAATCATCTTTTGTTACACCTCTTGCGAAATCAATTAGTTTTACTTTACACTTATTGTGAAGAACATCTGCTTCAAGACCATCATACAATATTAATAATGAAGCTCCATATAACCTATAACCGACCAGCTTTTTCAAAACATCAAGTAATTTATCTAATTGACGAATCATGGTTGGAATCTGTGTCAATATACTAGATACGTGAGATCCATCATAAAAAAATCTAGTGATGATTCTTGCGAATTGCCATCCGATCCTTACTCTTCTCCCAAAATATTTATCTCTGCAAATATAATAATCCTTATTCCAAATTTTTAATCCACATATACGAACACCAAGTTTGTGAGATGTTGTATTTAAACATTTTTTACTCTGAGAGAGTTGTTTACTGGTGCTTGCATCAACACCATATTGTCTGGTACCCATTTTTAGATCTAATGCACACGGTTTCTTCATTTTCCTAGTCAAATCTTCAAGTAAAATAAATTTTGAAACGATTGTACCTGAATTTTCTTCAAATGAGACATTATCAGTTTCATCATTAGTTTTTATTTCATTTTGAGTACTTTGATGTTCCCTTGGTATCATCAGACTTTCATGATTTATTCTGTTGTGAACTGATGTCTCTTCTTCAGAGATATTATTAAATTCTATGTTACTTATTGGCTTTTGTTCAATTTTTCCTGGAATATTTTGATCAAATAAACTCAATTTTGTTAACGTGTTATGATTACTAAAACTTTCTCTTAAAGTTTCCTTTACATGCAGTTGCTCCAGGTTCATCACAGAATGATGGTATCCAACATTTTTAGACAAACGTTTTTGATCACATTTTGTTAGCAATGGACCGTCACTGTTGATCATTGTTTGGATCGTATTACCATTCGAATTATCTTTGCTATTTGGAATCAAATTCGAATTTTGTGTCTGATATGATGAATCTAATTCCTGCGCATCAGTCAAGGTTTGAGAATCTTTATTTTCAGTGGATGTAATTGTGGTATCTTTATCAGTCTTATTTAATGAGGTTAAACTTAACCCCATTTCATCCAATACATTTGGATGGCTTTTATTTCTTTTCAATTGACTTAATGCAAATACCTCATTCAGAACAAGTTCTTGTAATTTAGTATTAACAGAAGTTGAACCCGAATCACAGAATCTAACTTCATTTGACGAACAACTATTTGAGGATTTATGTTTGTTTCCTATTTGGCTTGAGAAATCATCGTTGTCCTCATTATATGTAGAATCGTTGTACTCCTGATCAGGAAATTCAGAATCAACATGGTATTCTTGATGCCTTGGTGATTTCGTATGAGGATAATGATGTCTGCAATTTAATGCAGGGTTTGGAAACACAGAATATTTATCCCATAATGAATCTGGTATTATATGCTTATTATCATCTAATAAAACCTCTGGCCACATAGTAGGCTGAGACTGTTTAACATGTTTTTTATACTTTTTATTTTCAAATGTAACAACACTCTCAGTTTCAGTAAAATCAGAAACAGTTTTTGTTAGATGATTTTGATTTAACGATTTCAAAGACTCAAAATTTTCTGGTAATGAGGATCTTGTTCTATTATTCTCCGGTCGATTAGATCCTACCTGATAATTTGTATTCAGCAGATCTTCTAAGTTCAAATTACCTTCGTGTTTCTTCTTCTTTTTATTCTTATTCTCTTTGCTTCTATTCACTTCTCTTAAGTAATCATCCCTTGATCTAAAATGTTGACGCACATTTAGAACACCTATATAACGAGGCATGAATGCAAGTAATTCTTTATGTTTTAATTCAATATTTTCATACCATTTATTTTCTCTATTGACTAATGCTTTACAAACAGCTCTTTTTGAAAACCTGAAAATTGCTGTATGCCCGCCAACTTTTTGTGTAAATGGTTGTAATTCTACAGCCAGTGGATATTCCTGTCCTTCATCATCCTCGTCTGCCCCATCCGTGTCATTATTCTGTGCTAGATGATGTTCATTATTCGAGGGCACATGGAGAGCCTCGGGAACATTAGTATTGTTACAAGCTATGATATCCTTATCAGTATTTGGTTTATCTGTATCATCTCTCTGATCAGGTTTCAAATTTTCAGTATTATTATTAATTTTATTATTTACATCTTTATTTTTTGTATTATTATCATCTACTGATTCTAAATGCTGTTTAATGCAACTATTATCAATAAAATCATTGTCAACCTCATTGTCAGCTCCATCATTTGTTTTATGTGGGTAATAAGTTGCGGATGAAATTGGAGTCAATGGTATCTTATCGTCAGTATTCTTATCGCTTATGTGGCCATTTTGACTTTTTATAGAACCATTGTATGCATTTTTAAACTCAATCCTTTCTTCATCTAAATCTCCATCTTTAACCCCATCATCTGCTAATCTAGACTTTGGAGATTTTTCAACATCAGGTGTTGAATCGAATTCTGTATCAAATGTTTTATCCAATACATTAAACTTAATAGGTTTTGGCAATGAGAATGCTTTATTATTTATATATTTTGTTTCGTTATTATTTTTAATTAAACTATTTTCATCAAGCCGCAGTATATTTTTAGAATGAAAAGGTTTACGAACTAATGTTTTATTATTTTTAATCGACAATTGATCCTGATTTGATTGATCTGGTGTAAATATTCTCAAATAAGTACTTGCTTTTCTTCCTCTCAAGAAACTTGTTGAATTATTTTTCTTAATATCTTTTGAAGATGATTTTGTTCTAAAATTTGGTGTTGATGAAGATAAGTTTTTATCAAATTTATGATCATCAAAGTTAATAACATTATCATCATTATCGATCTCTTCGGTAAAGGCATCTAAATGAACACTTTCGGTATCAATATTCATATCGACATAATCGTTATTGTGCTTGCTATTCTTGCTATTAATATTAATTTTATCGTCTCCTTCTAACATCCCTTCAAATAATATCTTCCCAACAATATATTATTTATTAAAATTTTAATGTTATTCTTTTTAAATTTCTATTAAGATTTTGATTAAAAAAAAAAACAACAACAAATAAAATAAAATAAAATAAAAAAAAGATTATTATGCTTTTCTCTTTCTTAGTATTTACAAAAATAGATAAGTATTTTAACAGCAAATTTTCAGATAGGATTCTTTAAATTAAATGTCTATATTATTTATATTATATTTAAATACTATCATAAATTTGATGTAATCGTCACTATAATATAATTTAAGCGGTGAACCTTATTTTATTTTGTTTTAATAATAATAATAATATATATATATTATAAATATATGAGAGTGTGTGTTTGGATATGTTTTGATTTTTTTATTCTATTAATTCGAATAAAAAAAAATATCAACTTTAAATATATTTTAATCAATAAACTTATCTAATAATTATTTAAACAAAACAATTTTAAAGATAATAAATTAATTAAAAAAAAAATAAAAACGTTTTTTTTAGAATTAGTTATCAATTATTAAATTTTCTTCTAATTAAAATATATACATACATATATATATATTATAAACAATTAATTTCGTACTTATAAATTTCTTTGTATTCCTTTCAATAGTTTAAATGAAGTACCGTTGATTTTAGATGTTTATCATTCACGGTATTAAAGAAACCGAGTAGAACATTATTGTATAACCCATGCTTACGAATGAATGTTAGCATAATTATAATTTTACTACAAACATTTTCAGGTCGGGTAGTCATTCTACGCAATTTAGTTAAGAGAGTTTGTATTGAATGCACGAAGGTTGTTTGCTATTTGATTTTCACTGTTGTGCTTTGTTTTCTTTTTGTACCTCCTTTACTCTTTTCTTTTCTTTTTTGCCATCTCTCTTCTCCATCTCTTGTGCCGCGGTTTGTTTTTTTTACCCAAAGAGAGAATGATTTAACGAGAGAAGGTGCGGAAATATCTTCTTCTTTACTTACCGATTCTCATTTCCTATCATATCAACATTGAAATTTCCACAGAGAGAGAACAAACGGCATCCACGTACACCCACATTATATCATCGATTCAAAAGGATGCTTTCTTCCTGCACATATATACAACTCTTGAAATTACGTATTTCTTAATAATTTATTTTTTCGAAAGGGAAAGGTTAAGAATTTTAAGTATTTATATCAACGATAAAGATCCATTATATTTATATATATATACATATATATAAATATAAATATAATAACAATAATTATTAGTGTACTATTACTATATTATACAATATTGGAGAAAGATTAGTGATCACACCCTTACATATATATGTGTGACCTTTTGGTTTATGAAATTAAGATGTAACTAACTTAAATATAAATATGTATTGTTACAACAAACTATCCATCATGTTTGAAGTGAATTAATACAAATTAAATACATGGATATTGATTGTTGGTTAGAATGAAGTTTTATACATACTCACAAACTGTGTTCTCTTACTACTTTTATTTTCTTGATCTTGCTTTTTTCTTGATCAATATTTTTTTTTTTTCAAGAGGCGGCCGACTCAGGGAAATTGCCGCCAAGATCTCGGATTCTGGCCTTAAATCTGAAACTGTCATAAAACTATGTCTAGAATATAATAAAAAAAAAACATGGCAATATCAAAATGTAAAACAACAATGAAAACATTTTTAAACGTCACTATCGTCAATCAAACGTTCTTTTTCTTTTTTACTTAACAGAAAATGATAAACAAGAATAAATTAATTCAGATTTTGTATTGCATATAAAACAGGTAAATTTCGACCAAAATGAAAAATGATCATGATGTCATTTTCTTTCGAATCTAAGCATCTTGTCTATTTTATAGAAACATACAAGTATATGAAATAAAACACATACAAATTACCAACAATTAGTTATAAACCTATTCACCTATAATATTATAATTTTTTATTTTTATCATGATTCCAATTTCGTTTACTTATTCGTTGTTCAAAAAAATGCCCAGAGTAATGGCCATATTATTAAACATTATTACTATATTCCTAACAATATTTTTATTATTAGGTTGCTATAGCCCTAACTATTTATCAATATTCCTAGCTAAATACAAATTTAATGATAATTCTGCGATTTATACAACTTTACAAGAAAATTTCAATTACGATGGTATGGAAGAAATTATTGTGAAAGCTAATTATTTAAATATTTGTTTAACTAATTTGCCAAAACAATATGTACAAAGTTTAACATCTAACCAAAACTCAAATATAACAGCAAATAGTAACATAAGAGGGACTACTATTTGCTATTCCAAAAATAAATTATCGGATGCCTCTTTTTACAATGATTTTGCAGTGAATTTAATCAAAACGGAAACTTCCAAAAATACAACTTCAACTGCTAAGTCGTCAAACTTATTAAACATTTTAGAGATTGCAAATATTACTTCAAATGATATAATCCACCCTTACATACTAATTGCTACCATTGTTTTAGTATGTTTAATGTTTTTATTATTAATATATGTAACAATCCCTTTTGAATTGCCAGCTAAGCAAATAGTAAATAAATTATTATTGATATGGAGTGTTTCTTTGGTATTATTATGGGGATTTGGTACCGTTTGGAGTCATGTAGCAATTAAATCGGCAAAAACATTAGTACCCACATCAAGCTTTCAAATCATAAAAGTCGAGAACGGTAAGAAGACAAGTGCCATGTCATGGTGTAGTTTTGTATTCTTATTAATAGACTCTTTAATATTATGGGCTATTTACTTTAGAGATCGCAAATCAATTAGTCAAGAAATAGAAGAGATGAATAATAAAAACAACCCTTTTAATGACAAATACTACAATAGATATATGTCTGAATCAAGTACCATACATTCAAATTCTAAGTAATAGTATGATATTCATAAGTAATTGGAATTAATTACATAACTAGATAACCTCGATATATATATACAAACAATTTTTACATGAACAAAGATATTTACAATATGTTTTTAGAATAAATTATATATACCTTTAATTATCTTATAGATTATCGTCACACCAAATACTGTTGGAATAGTTGGAAGTACTATACTGTTAATATAATCCCTAAATTCTAACTTAAAAGGCACAGTAACGCAAGATGACTTATCTTCTTCCCCTTTCACAATAAATGAACCATTTTTGTAATAGGTATCCATTAAATCATCCTTTTCTTTCCATACATTGAGTAACCAATCAGTAAACTGTTCTTCATCGTCGATTGGGATATCTTCAATTTTAAATGCTCTAACATGAATATCAACCAAGCGTGGCATTTTTCCTTCCAAAAATATTTTTGGCAATCTATAAATAAGTTCTCCATATTCATCTTGCTTAACTCCTGAATACCCCACTGTTATATCATAAACCTCTTCAATAGAATTACGTAAAGTTTGTAAAGAGTATTTAAGACCTGTAACTCTTGGTAGAAGAACGTTTTTAAATGGTGGACGGTTGATTTTAGCAGCATATTCCTTGCTTTTCTCTCTTGTATTTGAACTTAAATTTGTTCCTTCAGGAAATAATATCAAACAATATGGCCATTTTATATTATCAGAACTTTTATTATTTTGCAAATCTTTATGAATCCAGTATTCTTCTTTAGTCTCCTGATCGATCTTTGGCTTATTTCCCGAAATATAACCTTCTCCTCTTGATTCTGCATCAATTAAACCCAGAAACTTATTCAATGTAAGCTTATCTTTCTTCCAATTTCTTTCTAAGAAAATAAATTTATAATTGGTCATACCATAACCCAATAGTGGTATCGATTGCAAAGTTTTTTTTAACATAATATAGACGTTACCTGCCAAATTAGCAGTATACGATAACCACCAAAGAAAAACCCAATCAGTATAAATTTGGTGGTTGCTAATCATAATTATGTTGGACTTAAGGTTTGACACCAATCTATTTGTTTGATGATTTCTAATGAACGTACCTTTAGGGATTGTTTTATTATCGGATGTGATTCTGACTGATGAAGGTGCAACAATTTGTAATAATGTAACTAACATTAAAATAAACATTTTCTTCGTAAAATTCATGGCATATTGAAGTTGAGCAGAATGCTCTGTTAAAAATAGTTTAATTGTTAGTTGAATTGAAGTTGTTAGGAACAATCCTTGATAGAAATTCAATCCCGCAAGGATTGTTATAATCACCTGTTTCAAAGTCTTTTTAAATTCCCTTGAACCCATGTATATAGTTATAAAATGTCCTATACCTTGATGAATCACACTTTTATTGGTAAATTCTTTCAATTCATTTATTATTTGTTTCTATTATATATATTAATCTCAGTGCCTACGAGTTTGAAATATATCTCAGATGTACGAATACATTTTTTATCAGATTACAATGATAGACCTGCCTCCGCATTTCAGCGGCGTAACTTCTCAAGAGCTTTAAAAGCATTCGAATATGCCCCAGAACGTAACACTCTTTCAAAGGAAAAGATGTTATATAATTTTCATATTTTAAGATAAACATGAATAATTTATAATAGTAGCATAACTCTTTAAAATTATTTACATTGTATACAAAATCTATACCTAACAAATATTTGATTATTTCTTTTTAGGTTCCTCATAGACCTTGGCAATAATTGTATTAAATCTGGTTGTTTGAATGATAAAATCTGAAGTATTTTTTAAGGTATCATCAATTTTATTCCATGGTTCTAACATACCACTACTAACAGAATCAATAAAATCTTTTGCATGATGGAGTTTTGCTTTTCTAAACGAATCATTAAATGCAGTATCAGTAATACTTTTTGTAATATCAATAGGATTGGCACCTGTTATATTTTTCAATGATTTAAACATTATTTCAAATAAACAATCTATGATTGAGCTAATTCCAAATTTAATATCCATATCTTCTGTGGTTTCAACTAATTGTTTCAAGGAAGGTATGCATTTAACCAACGATACACCATATTTTGGTAAAAATCCTTCTGATAAACCATTGCAAATTATATTATTCACAGCATTATCCAAAATAGCTATTCTACGATCAATATCCAGTTTACTTGATGCCCCAACATGTACAGTCACAGTCTTTTGAATGAATTCTGTATTCAATTCAGTGGAGATGTCATTTTCGAAGTTATTGTACAAAAATGCTTCTCCTGTTGATGCTATAATGCTTTTGATAGAACCAAAATATTGTTCGGCATACACACCACTTGGAACATTGTCACTAAACTTTGGTGAATATATACTTGATATACCAAGAGGCAATTTTAAATATTTAAAAAAAGAGTGATTTGATTGAAGACCTATCCCATTGAATAATTCTGGTTTGTATTTTATAATAATTACCTTGCTCATATTACCTTTTCTCTTATTTTTGTTGTTACTTATAGAAATACGTGCCAAAACATCCTTTTTCACATCACCATTGATTATCAGCAATAAAGATTTTTTTAATCTTGTTGCATACTCTACTGATGGAAGGATTTGCTTTGTATCATTCAAATTACCATCTACCACCAATACTAACGATTGTTGCTCTACAGATATCAACTTTTTCTGATTTATTTCAAGCGATCTTAAATAAGTATCATTGGTTGAGATAACTCCTTCTTTTAACTTCCAGCCTTTTGCAATTTCAATTTCATCTTTTAATGTATTGCCTCGTACAAATCTTACAATATCATTAGAAAATAAGTTGTAGTCTATCAATTTTAACACTTCTTTCACTGTTTTAATATTTATTTTATCATCGTGAAGCAAATTTCGAATAATGATATCCACCCCTCCCTTATCATTAACTTGTATTTTATTTTCATCAAGATATTCCCTGATCAATTCGATACTCCCAGTTATCCCCTTTAATGTTTTCTTAGTGGGGTTTTTGTTGTAAATTTCAAAAATATTTTTAGCTAATGAGGTACTAAGTTGTGAAATATTATTGTTATATGAATTTAAGAATAATTGTAATCCAATCTTACTTATTTTTTCTTGTTGTTGATTTTCAGTATTATCTTGATTGACATCAACTGATTGTAAAGATTCAATAAAATCTTTGATAATCTTTTGCAAAATTAGATAATCATCTGATGTTATCAAATTAAGTTTATTTTTATTATTCCATTGGTACAGTAATATCTTATAATGTGAAGAGTTGCTTAATATATCATCTAAATAACTGATCCTATAAAGTAGAGCTTTTCTTGTTGAATGTGTATTGACTTTAATAACTGGTGTGTTATGCGTTTTTAAGGTACGGATTGATAATAATTGAGGTAAATTAATGCTCTTCGAGTGTCTTAGTAGTCTCATTTATAACAAATAGAGACCACACAATATCTGATCTTCTCAGTAATTATCAACTCTTACAGAAGTGATCACTGCTATTGAAATCTGATTTGAATACAATTATTATCACATACCTCGTTCTGATAAATATGTTTATTTATTTGATTCTGAAGAATTGATTAATTCCTTAATTATTTTAAAGGAAACTCATCTAAAGATTTATAAATTTTCAGAAAAACTGGGATGCCGTTTCTAATCAAAAAAGCTTCTCGGCGAACTAAAATATATGATTTTGGAATTGTTCACATATTGTGCACTTGAAATATTTTGTGATACATTTATAGAAAGTCAAGGATGTCCAAATGACTTTAAACAACCTTGGTATTATTAAATCATTAATTTCATATAGACGTGTCATTTATTTACTTACGATTCATTCTCATTTGCTTTTGATAGATGAAAGTACCAATAAAAAGAACGCAATTTTTATTATTTTTTATAATAAGTTTCTTTTAAGATGGGAGCCATTGCATCTTTGAATTCATTCATATTTAATGATGCAGTGCATTTCAAGTGAATTAGCATATTATTCATTTGTTTAACTCCTGATCAATCTACATTGAAAGGTAATTATTTCATGAAGTAATGAATAATTTCCATGCTATTCAAAATATTATTATTTAAGATATTTAAAGGACCGAAATGTTTAATGAGAACCAGAAAGCATTTATGGTAGTATTGTATAGCAACATTTATTTTATATCTTATAAGTAAGTGCTAACAAAATTAACTGTTAATTATGTAACTAAAGTACCTGTTCAAACAAAAAAAAAAACAGAATATGATCCAACCGAGGTTCGAACTCGGGATCTTCGCCGTGTAAAGGCGACGTCGTAAACCACTGGACCATTGGACCTGTGACTATATTTTGCTGTAAAAGTTTGAGGTCGTATAAATTTCAGTATGCAAATATACGGGCGTGTGACAGCTAATGTAGATTTATAACTACCAGTTCGTCTTCACAATGATATATGTTGGACATTTCTAGGAACTTGAAGAAGTCGAGATTTTGATAAGTTACAAATCCAATTAATTACTATTAAAATAGAACATTCTTCAAAGAACATTCTGAAAGCTATTTGTCAAACATTTCATATTCGAAAAATGTTAGTTTTCAAGATGACAGACATTTTTCCAAAAGGTATAAATAGTAAGCTTTTTCACCCAATTATCAACACAAATAATTTATAGATTTTATAAACAAATATATTCTATATAAATTCACATAAAGAGGAACAAGGAATTATACAGTAATACTATAACCTCAAATATGAATACTCAATTAAAATCTAACTCTACTGCTAATAAAGCAGAACTAAATTCTACCATAGTCTCCGAAAACCGACTTATTACGCTTGTGTGACAATATTTACTGACACAATTGGAATATCGGAGAATGGTTAACTACAATTAACTACATCTACCCCACCAAGGACACTTCAAGAGGCCATGGATATAGCCTTAGCAAACGATTCATCCCCTACATTAGTTAAGAGGAACCATAAATACGCCATGCCCATTGATATGGAGGTGGATGAAATCCGAGTATCCCAGGAACAACTACTTAGATTAACGGACCAAGAGAAACAATATCTTAAAAGTAAAGGTCTTTCTTTCAGATGCCGTAAAGGTAAGCATTTCATCAGGGATTGTCCACTAAATGCGAGTAATCAGAGAACCTAGAGAGAAATCAAAGGACACCAGTACATTAATAAAAACTCGTCCTCTAATTACATCATATACCTTAGTTATTCCCGAAAAATTTATTGAACACAAAATCTTGGATATAACGATCAATAACCAGGATGTCGTTACACTTTTGAATGCAAGAGCACGCGCATCACTAGTGTCAAGTGCTTTAGTCAAACACCTCAATTTAACCCAGTATGATGCTATTCCCATTAATCTCAAGGCATCAAAGTTAGAAGAACTGGTGATATATCAGTCGCTCAGTAAGGAAGTGTGTGCAATTGTGCGTGCAATACCAAATAATGAAAGCCCGCAGACCTCAGAAGAAGGTTTATCAAAACCTTTACCAATACCTGAAGAGGAATGGTTAGATATATCAACCAACTTCGCTTATAGACTACCCCGGGCCACTAATAACAATATTAGGATAAAGGTTGCTGTATGTCGATTTCTTAAGAGACCACATGTTATCCCGTTCAATAAGCCATTAACATCAAACCAAACCATTGGCCTATTGCTCCTCTCATATTCGTATATCATGGATTCCCATGCAAAATCACATCAGAGAGAGATATCAAGTTTACAGGATATTTTTATAGCGTATCAATAAAACTACTAGTAATTAAGTTGATGATGCCATCAGCAAAATAGACACAGATAGACAGTCAAACGGAAAGAACAATAAGTACGTTGAACCAAATTTTGAAGACATATGCTTCCTGAGATCATGATAGATGGGATATATAGTTACTCCAAATTGAATACCTATAAAATTGCACATCAGGTTCATCCACGAAGAAAGTCCCCTTTGAACGAAATTGCAAAATTATACATTATGAATGGTCATTAGAGACCAGTATTGAATTAGGTGTACTTTGGTTGTAAGCGCTTTAAGTAATCTAATGTATTTTACAACTTCTGCTTCTCGAGTGGGACTCAGCTTCTGAAGCTCCAACAATGTCGCTAATTATTATTACCTTTCTAGCATTAGTATGGTTAAAAAAATATTCGTAACGTAATACCAGAATCCTGAATATTATTATAATATCTTTAAGTTAGGAAGTAGAGTGTGCAAAACTTAAAATTTTCTATTGAGTCTTCGTCAATTTATACAAACTGTGTATCATAAATCTACGACTCTCTGAACAAGAAAACATTTGCTTTTCATAACTTTTATTGATGTCGAATAGGTTGGAAAATTGAGCATTTATCATTGATCCTAAAATTTTATTTACTCAACAAATTCTAGGATTATCCCTTTGTACATTTTATCATATTTTGCAATTTTTCAAAATAGAAATGGGACTTAGACTACTGCCACTGTATGTCTGACAAACAATTTAATCTTTTTTATCTACTAATTAATATATTTTTGATATTCAAATTTGACTAACAGTAAGTTACCTTTCAAATCCCACGCCAGATTTATAGTAGCTGTACGAATCTTGGATAACAAAGTTTATTATTGATCAAACAATACAATGTTTGTGTCAGATAATATTATTGAAATTCTGGGGCTGGTTGGTTTATATGTGTAGTATAAATTTTTTTGTAAGTATGATATTTTGCCAAGAGGTGTAAATTTATGGATCGGTATGTCCTTTTTAAATATGAGAAAGAAAGAAATGCTGGCCTTTTCGTTCTCGAGGTAGATCTGTTCCTGTTCATTATAAATGAATACAAAAAATAAGCGTCAAAGTTAAGTTGTTTATGTTCTAGCGTGGTATATGTAAATAATAGAATAGCTAATTAATTAGTAAGACTGTAAGAGTTTATCTTAAAAAAATCGAATAGCAAATTATCTCTAACTAACACTCAAGAATGTACCAACATATTGCAAAAGGTCATATTTCTTTAAGAGAGATTAATTGCATAGGTTGGATAAAAACAAAAAGATTTAGTTGTTACACCACATATAGAGATAAATCGAAGATCCAGTTGATCGTCTCTGACACTGCATAAATTTTTTTTTTAGTTAAAGCTACATCAAGTCAAACTTAGTCAGATTACTGAGAATCCTGTGATTACTAAATGCTTTAAAAAAAATGTGTTTCTCTTATTGATTTTCTTTTTTATGATCAACTGTTAAGTTGAAAGTTAATATCCCATGATAAGCAAGGGAAAGATAAATAAAATCAATTAAAATCAGCACTTCTTTTCGTAAACTTTAGGTATGTTTTTTTATATTATATTTTATTTGGCAGATCCTTTCTTGTAAACGAATACAAATCAGGTTGTAGCCAATCATGTAGAATTTGTGATATCAACGACAAGAAGTTTTTGGACCATATAATAATAAATATGGAACTTATAGCTATACAAAGTTTTAGCGTATTTAAAAAAAAATATGCTCACAATCAATCAACGCCAAATAAATGTATACTTATATTCAATTGCTAAGATGAATAGTTAATAAAAATAAAGTTCTACTTATCTCAAGATTAACATTAGAGTTTCTATAATGCATGAGCTGGTTATTCGATTGAATCAATTGTCGTGTCTTATTATATAATGACAACATTTCGGAATTCAGTTTGTTGTTTGTACAGTTGTATGCTGTAGGCCTTTTTCTAATAGGATTCAGCAAGATTTTTATTAATGTGTAACTAAAGAATGAAAAATTTATTTTCGAATTGAAAATAAATAGATATTGAAAAATTCAAAATTTTATAAATTTAATAAATTGAATTGAAGTTATAAATTTAGCTGATGCAATGAATGTTTCATTCGCCTCTAGAATACTTCATGAATTGTGATTATATATAAAAATATATATTGTGATATTGCTTAGATAGTTTAGTTTGCTTAAGTAAATTTTTCCACTTTCAATTTATTTTAAAAATTTGTATAAAAAGTAAATAGGCACAACATCTCAGAATACAACTGTTTCATCATGTTAGATATCAATCAATTTATTGTCGAAAAAGGTGGTAATCCAGACTTAATTAGAGAATCTCAAAAGGCTAGACATGCTAGTGTTGAAATTGTCGATGAAATAATCGCTGACTACAAAGACTGGGTCAAAACTAGATTTGATTTAGATGAATTGAATAAAAAATTGAACAAGTTACAAAAAGATATTGGTATGAAATTCAAAAATAAGGAAGATGCATCCGAATTACTAGCTGAAAAGGATAAGATAACTGAAGAGAAGAAAAAATTAACTGAAAAAGAACAAGAAGAAGACAATGCCTTAAGAAACAAGGTTAATCAAGTCGGTAACATCGTTCACCCATCTGTTGTTGTTTCCAATGATGAAGAAAATAATGAATTAGTTCGTACCTGGAAACCAGAAGGTTTAGAAGATGTTGGCCCAATCGCATCAGTTTCCGGTGCTCCAGCTGCTTTATCTCACCATGAAATCTTACTAAGATTAGACGGTTATGATCCAGAACGTGGTGTTAAAATTTCTGGTCACAGAGGTTACTTTTTTAGAAACTACGGTGTTTTCTTAAACCAAGCTTTAATCAACTATGGTTTGAACTTCTTAGCACAAAAGGGCTACATTCCATTACAAGCTCCAGTAATGATGAATAAGGAAGTTATGGCCAAAACTGCTCAATTATCTCAATTCGATGAAGAATTATACAAAGTTATCGATGGTGAAGATGAAAAGTACTTAATTGCTACTTCTGAACAACCAATCTCAGCTTATCACAGTGGCGAATGGTTTGAAAAACCACAAGAACAATTACCAATTCGTTATGCTGGTTACTCTTCTTGTTTCAGAAGAGAAGCTGGTTCCCACGGTAAAGATGCTTGGGGTGTCTTTAGAGTCCATGCTTTCGAAAAGATTGAACAATTTGTTTTAACTGAACCAGAAAAGTCATGGGAAGAATTTGACAAAATGATCAATGCCTCTGAAGAATTCTACCAATCTCTGAAATTACCATACCGTGTTGTCGGTATTGTTTCTGGTGAATTAAACAATGCTGCTGCTAAGAAGTATGATTTAGAAGCTTGGTTCCCATACCAAAAAGAATATAAAGAATTAGTTTCTTGTTCAAACTGTACCGACTATCAATCTAGAAACTTGGAAATTAGATGTGGTATTAAGAAGATGGGTGACAGAGAAAAGAAATATGTTCATTGTTTGAACTCTACTTTAGCTGCTACTCAAAGAGCACTATGTTGTGTTTTAGAAAACTACCAAACAGAAACTGGTTTAGTTGTTCCAGAAGTCTTAAGAAAATATATTCCAGGCGAACCTGAATTCTTACCATTCGTTAAGGAATTACCAAAAAATTCTACTTCTAACAAGAAGAAATAATTAATCTAAACGATTCTATATATTTTTTATATATGTATATATGTTTTATTTAAATATGTATCAAATATAATGCTTTACTATGTTATAATTTCCAACAGTTAAAAAAGTGACGTATTTCCTATTTCAGAAAGTAGCCTTTATTATGGTACTTTTTATTTTGTTTAACTAACATTTTGATATACTTATACAAGTTGTAAAGAAAACAACAGTTTCAGTACAAAAAAAGGTTAAATATGAAGTATTTAAAAAAACTAAACAATTTTAATCAAACATTTTTAAATAAATCATACCAGTTCTTTTTTGGAATAATAGTTATTTAATTGCGTTTCTCTTATTTTGCACAAAGCTTTTTCAGAAAGATATCTTTGAGATTCGAAGTTGTCCAAATATTTTAAGAATGCTTCAAAATTGACTTTATCACAGTTAGATACTCTTTTTGTTTCTTCTTCTTCAACATGATTAACTTTACTTTTCAATATTGATTTGGGTCTTATGCATTCCCCAGATTTATAATTGGGCAGAGAATAATCGGGATGGAATCTCAATTTGGATCTATTATTCCGAGATGATCTACTGTATTGAAACATTATAGAATTATCATCAAATTTTACGCTTTGATATTTATCTTCGAATTGTATTCCACTTTGACATTTTCTCTTTTTGGATATATTTTCAACTTCCTGGTAATTACGCACGTTATCAATGTTTGTAATAGATAACTCAGTGATATCAATGGAGTTATTTTTTTTGTTCTTTTTACCTCTTATTGTATTGAAGACAGGCTTGTTTTTAAAATCAAAATGTTGTTCTTTTATATTTTGGAGATTTTTTGAATTATCGAACAAACTGTCTAAATTACACTTGTCAGTTCTGATGGGAGTAAATTTAGAGGCATCTTTCTTGGAACTAACCAATTTAAATGTTGGAACAGTTTGAATCAATTCTTTTGAATCATTAGAGGACTCTGTCCGATTATTTTTTGAATCGATAGATTCAATATCAGATACCAAACCAATAGATGAGGAACAGCTACTTGTATCTTCGAACGTTTTTTTAGTATCATCCAATTTAATTGAATTATACTTGAATTCATTAGATATGTTATCTTGCATGTATTTCAAGTAAACATTCTGAAGTTCACACTCTTTGATTTCATTATAACTGTCTTCAGAATTATCTTTTTGTATTGCATCAAGATCTTTACAATCCAATGGTTCTATAATTTTAATTTTATTTTCAATATTTTCACTAATCGAGTCTTTACAATCAACCTCAAAATTAGTTATATCTGTTACAGAGTTTGAGTTGAATGAATTTATCCTTATATCAGTATTATTTTTTATAGCGGTGCATATATCTGAATAACATAAATTTTGAAAAGGTAAAGAAAGAATTGGGTCAATATCTTGTTCAAATGGGCAATTGCTGTCTTCACTTAAATTATTCAATAATTGGGATACATCGTAAACTGTATCAGTAAATCTATTAAATATATCATTTGCTTCTATATCAAGTACAGTATCTTTACATTCAGGGTTATCACTTTTATTGTAATTATTAAAGATTCTAGTTTTATAATCATTGTTTTCAATTTTGTTTTTCAGCTTACGTTTAAAGCATTCGAATACAGATTTTTTATCCTGTTTTCCTTTAGATTCAATGTCTGAAGATTTATTGTAAACAGGTATTAACCCAGAATAATCAAACTGTGAGTCAATTGTGACACTAATATCATTGTAAAATCTGTCATCATATTCTTCTCTATAAAACAAATGATGAAACCATATCTTAAGGCTTTGTTTATTTATATCGTAGTTTGTTTTACACGCTAGTTTTTGGCTCATCTTTGAATAGCAATAATAAAATAAGTAGATAATAAGCGTTGCTGGACCTTCAAATATTTTCTATTAATTTTTATTTAGAATATCTAAAAATAAAGATAAATATAACATACTAAAAATATATGAGTATTTAATTTAGCAACTTTATATTATGTTTAGAACTCATATCAAATATTCAAAATTAATTATATGACACAAATGCCGCTCTTATTTTAATTTCATTTCTGTCGCGAAGTTCAATGACAATAACCATATTTTTAGCCTATACTAAATATAAGCTTTTCTTCACACAGTACCCTATTTATTGATTGAAATTGCAATACTTAAAAGTTGAGAGTCTAGCATTATATTTTTTTCTCATAGTAGTTATTTACTCCATTCTTTCAGATTTCGCAGTTATTGAGATAAGCTTAATGCTCTGAATTACTATATCAAAATCAACAAGATGACAGTCGACACTTGACATAATTGAATCTTAGTAATATATATATATTGTTTAAGTTATATTAGTATATACTTCGAATGGCACTGCATGTATTGCCAATTGAAGAACTTAAAGCACAGAGATTATTCTATAGCTCATGAAATAAGCTTAGGTATAGAGAACTTCCTAATTTGGAATATTTCTTTTCTTTGCAGTTTATAGTCCACATCCAATATCTAGTAGTATTTATTTCTAATATAATTAATTTTGTTTGTTGAAAGATTTTCAAAGGTTCTTTTAATGGTAAGATCGAAATCTTTTTAATGCAGTGTTCTTGTTAATGAAGCCAAACGGAGATAGTTTATCATCATTGATCATTTAATAAAATGATTCAATTCAATTGTATATATTTGAGTGAATTTTGATATTAACGTATAAAATAGTCTAATCCGAATATGTATTTAATTGACTAATTTGAAAGGAGAGTAACTTACTGTAGATAGAGATATACACAATATTATTGGGATGATTAACTTATCCAGTTTGTTAACCATTAATAAGTCATCTTAAATTTGAATAAGACATCTGTATGATTTAACCCATCGTAGTAAATACGTAAAGTAATTAGTTAAAAATCATTATGTCGATGCTCTCCCTTTATTAGGATTAACTTAACCCCACTTGATGTTATGGAGTTGAAAATAAAATATTTATAATGTAAATATTGCTCTTTTCTACAAGGAAGATTTCATTTCTGAAAATCTGTATAACCACTATTTAACTTAATAATAAATACGTTATATATCTGGGATATATAAGATCTAACGAAGTAAATGTTTCCTAACCAGTATATAATATAATAAAATAGAAACTATTAAAAATTGTGCGTTGAAAATTTCTATTCTATCATGCATGGTAACAACAATCACACAATACATCAATTTCTCAAATCTAGTAGAACGCCTGTCTCAATTGATAGTGAGTTTGTTGCATATATTGGATGTTATTAAAGAAATTAGCTAATTCATATATCATTGAGAAAAAAAAAGATACAATTTACGGAGTTTTTTGAGTTGTTTTTTTTAATTTGTAAGACGAAGTCTATACTGGAAACAAACTAAATATGTTATTAAAAAATCTAAAACAACCTATTATAACCAGTTAACAGTAAAAAAAATAAAAACAACCTATTATAACCAGTTAACAGTAAAAAAAATAAAAACAATGACTTTAACTTAGACAGACTACAATGAAAGCAATTATAATAATTTCTTGAAATTATTCTTTTTAATAAATGGTCTAGTATTCATAAGAGAATAAAAACTACAATGAGGTCTTTTTTTTTTCAATAAATTTTCTTTCTGATTTCTGTGTTTTCTATTTGTGTTTCTTAGAAAACAACGTAGACCATGTCCAATCGACTGTTTCTTTTTACTCCGATGCTTAAATAATAAACAAAAGTTTGAAGGGGAAAATATTATGAAAAACATTAAGAAGTGTAATAAATATACGCACAACATGAATTTAACGATACAATTAACTCGACACAATTACACTTAATGAACAGAAAGAAATACGTAATTAAAATTGTATTTCGAAAAATTTCGTCAACCCTGAGACATTGCCGTAGTCATCGCCGATATTTTAACTGTAATTTTCTTATTTCTAATTGAAATTGAAATTGAAATTTCGAAATTTTTAATTTGACACTTTTTCTTTTTCCTTTTTTTGAAATATTTATTCTTTGTATTAGAAATTGTATGTATATTTTAATATAATTGTACATTACTATTACTACTATTGTCTTTGTTTTTGTTTTATTTGTTTTAGGTTGTTCTTTCCCTTTTCATTAAATTGCTTCTATTTACTTATTTCAAAGACTAATAAGTAAAAACATGTTGAAAAGTTACTTTCCTTAAATTCCTTTGTTAAAATGACAGATAATAACTAAAAACTTTTGGTCAATTTAGGAAATTTAATGAGGTATTTTAAAAAAAAATTAACGCAATTGTTACATTGAATTGTTTGTTCGATTGAAATATTATTTGTAATTACCTATATTCCTTCCATCATTTTAATGTTGAATAGATACATTTTGTTATTTCTTTTAACGTCAAACATATCCTCCAAAATAAAAAAAAAAAGTTTCTCTATTCTCTCTCTGTCTTCTCTGCCTTTCTTAGTTACAACAAAACAAATGCACAGGCTAAAATAAGATATCTCTATTTCTGTTTCCTTAAATTACTCCAATTAACTAAAAGAGACTGAGAGTGTGAAATATAATTGATTTTTCCTCGAATAATCAATTCTTTCATAAACAAAATGGACACAATTATGAAATAGTTAAGAGAAAAAAAGCACCGACTAATAACTATCAATTATATAAATTTCCAACTTATATCTGTTTTTACTACATCGGGTACTAAGCCAATAATGAATTGATTAAACTGTAATGAGCACTTTAACATTTCTAAGAATCATACTGGTAATTGAATATGATGAGTAAAGTTAAAAATTTGACATTAAAATACCCATAAGTGCTTTTATTTTCTATTATCTTTCTTTCTTTTTTTATTATTTTTTTTTTTTTTTAATTTTAGTAAATTATTATCTCAACATCACATTAAAACCAACCGAATTCGAATTAATCTCAAAATTTCTATTTCCTTGCAAATGAAATAAATAAAGTTACAGTTTCAAAAAGGTATAAAAGCAAGCCAATTTTATTCTGTTCATTATTTTACAATTACCAAAGTATTTCTTAATTATTAGTTACCTTCCTTCATTGTAAATAACAAATAAATCAAAACAACTTCAATATATTCAATTAATCACGAACAGAGAATCATGTCTTCATTTTCTGAATTAGCTAAAAGAGCTGGTAATGCAGCCATCAACATCAACAAGCCAACTGGCGCTGATTTTCACATTACTGACAGAGGTTCTGATTGGTTATTCTCTGCATTCTGTATTTTCATTTTCTTCACAATCTTATTGATTGGTTTAATGTTCAGAAAGCCAGCCAAAGAAAGATTATTTTTCTTCACAGGTATTGCTCCAAATTTATTTATGGGTTTAGTTTATTTCACTATGGCTTCCAATTTGGGTTGGACTCCAATTAAGGCTGAATTTAACCACGTTACTACTAAGACCCAAGAAGAACACCCAGGTTTCAGACAAATTTTCTACGCCAGATATGTTGGTTGGTTCTTAGCCTTCCCATGGCCAGTTATCCAAGCATCATTGTTAGGTAACACTCCAAAGTTACAAACTGCTTTCAATGTTTCTATGAGTGTTGTCTTTTCTGTCTGTTTCTTAATTGGTTCTCTTGTTAAGACTACTTATAAATGGGGTTACTTCGTTTTCGGTATTGGTGGTGCTTTAGTTTGTTCTATCTCTCTATTAACAACAACCAGAAACTTAGCCCAAAAATTAGGTTCTGATGTTTTTACCTTCTTCAACATTTATTACGGTGTTTTCATGTTCTTATGGTTTATTTACCCAATTTGTTTCGGTATCACTGATGGTGGTAACGTCATTCAACCAGATGCTGCTACTGTCTTCTACGGTGTTTTAGATGTTTTGGCCTTAGGTGTTATGCCATTCTTATTTGTTTTTATCGCTTCTAACTTCGGTTTAGATAGATTAGGTTTAAACGAAGAAGCTCATCACTCTTTTGACCAAGAAAAATCTATGTCCGGTATTGCTTCTGCTAGAAACTCTGGTGAAACTGCCGTTTCCTCTCCAGCTGTTGGTTCTCCAGCTGTTGCAACCCCAGCCAAGAAATCTAAGAAGTCTAAGAAATCTAAGAAGGAATCTAAGACTGATGAATAAACAATTTCATCTTAAATTATAGACAAGTTGTCTAATTTTAATTTTTAAAAAACCAAATTTCGACTAAAATAGGCACATCAATGTTCTCAATTTTGGTTTTAATATCCTTCGTCATGAATTAATTTCATTTTACCACATTAATACTTAATTATTAATACCATTTTTATATTTACTATTTACATTCACACTTAATTATTAATACAATATAATATAAATTTCAGTCAAATTGGTACTTTTCTTCATTTTAAAATGTCAATTAGTGATCTGTCAGTAACGCAGTAATAAAAACTAAAAAAAAAATTTGAAGGATGCGAGGTTCGAACTCGCGCGGACACCGTCCAACAGATCTTAAGTCTGCCGCCTTAGACCACTCGGCCAACCCTCCAAAAGAATTTTTGTTTTGTAATAATATGAATCGACATCGAGGATTCTGACATGCAATGAATATGAGAAACCCTAACGAAGAATAATTAACTTTTGAATAAAAAGTTAATGTTGGAATTTTCTAGAATCTAGAAGATGTCGAGATTTTGATAAGTTACAAATCCAATTAATTACTATTAAAATGGAACATTCTTCAAGGAACATTCTGGAGGCTATTTGTTAAGAATTTCTTATTCGGAAAATGATCGTTTTCATATTCAGAAAATGATAGTTTTCAAGATGACAGACATTTTTCCAAAAGTATAA